>CAUYOR010039764.1:0-25203 GCA_963573925.1 Callimico goeldii | reverse complement strand
GGTGTCCTCTGACTTCAACAGCGACACCCATTCTTCCACCTTCGATGCTGGGGCTGGCATTGCCCTCAATGACCACTTCGTCAAGCTCATTTCCTGGTATGACAATGAATTTGGCTACAGCAACAGGGTGGTGGACCTCATATCCCACATGGCCTCCAAGGAGTAAGACCCCTGGACCACCAGCCCCAGCAAGAGCAGGAGAGGAAGAGAGACCCTCACTGCTGGGGGTCCCTGCCACACTGAGTCCCTCACCACACCAAATTGCCCCTCCTCACAGTTTCCATGCAGACCCCTTGATGAGGGAGGGACCTAGGGAGCCCCACCTTGTCGTGTACCATCAATAAAGTCCCCTGTGCTCAGCCAATAAAAAAAAACAAAAGTCCTGTGAATCACCCAGAATACAGAAACTCTATAGTTTTCAAGTTCTATGTTCCTAAATCAGGTGATTGTTATTTTATCATATGTCATTTCGTAAGTGAAGCAATCTCTAATTGATTTATGACAAAATGACATTACAGGGAGACAGAAGACCAGGACCTGGATGTAAAAAAAGAAAAACTTAGATTTGATCTTCAGTTCCTCATCTGAAAAATAAGAATAATCATTGGTGCCCAACTACCTCATAGCGTTTTGGAAGGTCAAATAAGTAGTTGGTTGTTCCTTATAAAATGCAATATAAAAATGTAACTTGAGGCCAGGCATAGTGGCTCACGCCTGTAATCCCAGCAATTTAGAAGGTTGAGGCAGGCAGATCACCTGAGGTCAGGAGTTCAAGACAAGCCTAGCCAACATGGAGAAACCCCATCTCTACTAAAAAATACAAAAATTAGCTGGACATGGTGGCCCATGCCTATAACCTCAGTTACTTAGGAGGCTGAGGCAGGAGAATCGCTTGAACCTGGGAGGCAGAAGTTGCAGTGAGCCGAGATTGCACCACTGCACTCCAGCCTGGCGACAGAGCTAAACTCCATCTAAAAAAAAAAAAAAAAGTAATTTGAGAACCAGAATGTCTGGGATCCAAACTCGATTCTACCACTAACTTGCCGTGTGGCCTCAAGCAAATTCTTTAATTTCTCTGTGCCTCAATTTCCTCATTTGTAAGATGGAAAGGGCAGGAAGGCCCTCACCATGATTCATAACTAATAGGGCAAGGGTACAATAGCCCTGCCCCTTCCTCAACAATGGGACATAGTGCAATTTACACTCAAAAGCTCCCAGTGGATCAGGCTGAGACCACACCTGAAATCCTACCCCTATGTAGCACCTTCTTTCCTTACTCTGTTTCCCTCTCTCCCTTACCAGTTTTCCTAAAAGCATTCTCTTAATAAATCTCATATACACAAAATGCTGTTGCAGGCTCAGTTTCTAGGCAACTCAAACTAAATCAGTACATGCAACTCTCATAGGGTTGTTGACAATACAGGTAGAACACTTAGAATACCATCTGAAACATAGTAATTGCTCAATAAGTCTGAGCAGAAAATGATCCCAAAAGAATGTGATATGATGATTAGTCCAGAAAGAATGTAATAAGATGGTGGTGGTGATGATGTTACAGAAACCCTAACTACGGTAGAGCATGGAAGGTGTTGGGAAATCACCGCTCTATTCTAACAAGTAAAATATGAACAAAAACTGAAAAACCAAAAACTTTCCTTGATCTGTCAGAGAAGTGAGGTCATGAGGAAAACTTCTGCCCACAAAATTGGAGAGATAGATAGATAGATGATAGATAGATAGACATAGACAGATAGATAGATAGATAGATAGATAGATAGATAGATAGATAGATAATTGATAGAAGGATAGATAGATACAGAGAATCACAACTTATCAGAGCATAAACTTCCATGGGAACCAGTTCTAGGGTAGGAAAACTCATGAATTGCTGGAGGCTCAGTGTGGACAAACTCCTAGGGGATGCAGTCATGGGAGGGGTCCCTGCATTTCTGTGAGTTATACCTCCAGGGCCTCTACCAAATTCTCAAAGAGAAGCCTGGAGAAAAATCCCTTCTGACTTCCAGTCAGGAAAGGGGGAAAAGAATCATTTTGAAATGCACCAAAGCATTTTGTTTTTCTTATCAAGGCCTGCCCTCAAGAGAAACTATGGTTACTAGAGCATAAGCTGTTGGATTTATTACAGTCTAACCAACCCTAAGGGAGGGAAATACCCAACCGCAGCACTCCCTAGCCATTCTGTCCAACCTCAGAAGGGAAAAAATGGAGAAGCACTTGTGAAGTTCATAGCCCAAGGGCACAGGCTCACTAAAAGCCCCAATCATAGGATTACAAATTGCTTCCCCTCCTCCCACACCTTACCACCACATCACATAAGGTCTATTTACAAGAGTCCCCACTGGGGCACTGTCCAGTGGAGCTGTGAGAAGAGGGCCACCATCCTCCAAACCCCAGAACAGTAGATCCATTGGAAGCTTGCACTGTGCACCTGCAAAGCCACAGGAGTGCAGCTGCCAACAGCCTTGGGAGCCCACTGGCCACACCAGTGTGTCATGGATGTGGAACGTGGAATCAAATGAGATTATTTTGAAGCTTTAAGGCTTAATGACAGCCCTGCTGGGTTTCAGACTCGCATGAGACCTGTATCCACTTTCTTTTGGCTAATTTTTCCCTTTTGAGATATGGTTTGGGTCTGTGACACCACCCAAATCTCATGTCAAATTGTAATCCCCAATGTTGGATGTGGGGCATGGTGGGAGGTGCTTGGATCATGGGGGTGGATGTCCCCCCTTGGTGCTGTTCTTGTGATAGTGAGTAGGTTCCCATGAGATCTAGTCATTTAAAAGCATGTGGCACTTCCCTCCCAACTCTCTCAAAGGCTACAGAAATTTGCATAAGTAAAAAGGAGTCAACTACTAATATCCAAGACAATGGAGAAAAGTTCTTGAAAGCATTTCAGAGACCTTATTGGAAGCCCCTCCTGGAGTCCTAAGAGGGAAAGATGGTTTCATGGTCTAAACCCAAGGCCCTGCTGCCCTGCACAGCCTCAAGATACTGCTCTCTGCATCCTGGCTGCTCCAGCTCCAGCCATGGCTCAAAGGATCTCAGGTACAACTCGGGCTGCTGCAGGCACTTGAGAGGGTGCAAGCCATAAACCTTGGCAGTTTTGACATGGTGTTAAGCCTGTCGGTGTGCAAAGTACACAAGTTGAGGCTTGGGAGCCTCCACCTAGATATTAGAGGTTGTATGGAAAAGTCTAGATGTCCAGACAGAATCCTGCTGCAAGGGTGGAACCCTCATGGAGAACCTCTTCTAGGGCAGTGCAGAGGGGAAATGTGGGGTTGGAGCCCCCATGCAGATTTGCATGGGACCTGTATTCCCTTTCTTTTGGCTGATTTCTCCCTTTTGGAGCAGAATTATTCACTCAATGCCTATACCTCCACTGTATATTGAAAGTAACTTGTTTTTTACTTTTTATTTTACAAGCTCATAGGCAGAAGGGTTAAGCCTTGTCTCAGATGATACTTTGGACCTTGGACTTTCGAGTTAATGTTGGAATAAATTAAGACTTTGGGGGACTGTTGGGAAGTCATGATAGCATTTTCCAATGTGAGAAGAATACAAGATTTGGGAGGGGCCGGGGTGGAATAATATGGTTTATATCTGTGTCCCTGTCCAAATCTCATATCAAATTGTAATTCCCAGTGTTGGAGGTGGGGCCTGGTGGGAGGTGATTGGATTATAGGGGTGAGTTTCTCCCTTGGTGCTGTTCTTATGATAGTGAGTGAGTTATTGTGAAATCTGGTCATTTAAAAGCGGGTGGCACCTCCTCCACCTCTCTCTTGCTCCTGCTCTGACCTGTGGGATGCTTGGCTCCCCTTTTGCCTTCCATCATAATTGAAAGTTTCCTGAGGCCTCCCCCTAGAAGCTGATACCACCATGCTTCCTGTACAGCCTGAAGAACTGTAAGCCAATTAATCCTCTTTTCTTTATAAATTACCCAGTTTCAGGTATTTATTTATAGGAATATGAGAGCAAACTAATACATCCAGTATATCATTTCAACAACAACCACAATAACAAAAATGACAAGGCAAACTAAAAAACAAAAGCCAAGTTTGAAGAGACCAGAGCAAACATCAGAACCAGACTCAGATATGGCAGAGATGTTGGAATTATCGACTGGGAATTTAAAACAACTGTGATTAGTACGTTAAAGGCTGCAATGAGAAAATTAGATAGCATGCAAGAACAAATGGACAGTATAAACAGAGAGGAAATTCTGGGAAAGAACCAAAAATAAATGCTTAAGATCAAAAATACATTACAAAAATTAAGAATCCCTTAGAAAAGCCTACTGGTATACTGGATACAGCTGAGGAAAAAATTTCTGAGCTGGAATGTATGTCAATAGAAACTTCCAAAACTAAAGAACAAGGAGAAAAAAGATTTTAAAAAGAAAACCAGAATATCCAAAGAACAGTGGGATAACCACAAAACTCTTGGCTTTCCAAGAATCTCAGATAGATTTATCATATTTAAAAAGGACTTAAATTTTCCTCCAGCTCAGGCTCCAGATAAATGAAAGTTTTCAGACACTGAGTTAGGCCACCAGCTGCCAATAGTATGGTATTAGAGGAGAGGTGAGTTCCCAGATTGGACCTCAGTGGCCTATCCCTGGAAAAAAGAAAGTAGAAAGGAAATAGAAGAAAGTATCATGGCCTCTAGACTTAAATTTTTGTGGGGTCAAGAACCTTGTTAAATCCCTAAAGTCTAGCAAGTGCATAGTACAGAGCTGTAAAACTAAAAAATTGTTGGGCAAAGTGCTCACATCTGTAATCCCAGCACTTTGGGAGGCTGAAGTGGGAGGATCACTTGAGCCCAGAAGTTTGAGACTAGCCTGAGCAACATGGTGAGATCCTATTTCTACAAAAGAAAAAAATATTTAATTAGCAGAGCACCATAGTGTGTGCCTATGCTCCTAGCTACCAAGGAGGCTGAGGTGGGAGACTCAGTTGAGTCAAGGAGTTGAGAGTGCAGTAAGCCATGATCGTGCCACTTCACTCTAGACAGGTGACAGAGCAAGACCCTGTCTCAAAAAAAAAAAAAAACTATAAATAATTTTTTAGTGTGATCGTTTTAAACATATGTCCATAAATTCTTCGATAATCCTCGCCTTAAGAGGTAGAGTTTAATATCCCTCTGACTGAGTGTGGACTGAACTTACTGGGTCACATGTATTAATTAGAATATGGAAGAAGTAATAGAATGTCACTTCCAAGATTAGGTTATCCAAAGACTGGGATTTCCACCTGCTGTTCTCATTTACTCCCTCTTTCTCCTGGATCCCTCCCTATGAGGGAAGCCAGGTCATAAGCATTCCTATGAAAAGGGCCACAAAGCAAGGAGCTAAAGCCTCCTGCCAACAGCCATGAGAGAGCTGGGAGTGGATCCTGGAGCCCTTAAGATGATGGCAGCCCAATAGCACAACTGCCAACTCATGAGAGACACCAACCCAGTGTCTTGGTTCCCAGCCTACAAAAACTATGAGATAACGTTAATTTGTTATAAAATTTGGGGTAATCTGTTACACAGCAATAAATAACTAATAATGTGGAAAGACAATAAAATTCTAGCTATCGGCTAGGCGTGGTGGCTCATGCCTGTAATCTCAGCACTTTGGGAGGCTGAAGCAGGAGGATCACAAGGTCAGGTGTTCGAGACCAGCCTGGACAATATGGTGAAACCCCATCTCTACTAAAAATATGGAAAATGGCAAGGCATAGTGGCGAGCGCCTGTGGTCCCAGATACTCGAGACTGAGAGACAGGAGAATGGCTTGAACCTGGGAGGTGAGGTTGCAGTGAGCCTAGATCTTGCCACTCCACTGCAGCGTGAGCAATAGAGTGAGACTCCGTTTCAAAAAAAAAAAAAAAAACCAGCTAAGGTGGTTTGATTGAAGAATAACGGCAAAAATACCAAGACTAAGAATAAGAGGGGTTACACTGAAAATGGAGTTATCTGTGAGAATAAAGGGCATTGGGAGAAGCAAACTGATGCTTCTCCAAGTGTCAGCATATGGATGTGGAAAAAGCAGAAAGAAATATGAACTATGATAACCAGCGACGGGAGCAGGGCTGCGGGGGTCCCAAAGATGCTCACTGTTCCCCGATCAGATGTCTTTTCCTAGGTCCTTGGGCCTCACTCACCCAGGAATGGGAGAGGGCCCTGGTGGCCGGTGAGCTGGTTCAAGTAAATACTGGACCCAAAGAGCTTTGTAGAAAAGTGATCCAGAGATGGAGTCCACAGAGGTTAAAAAGAGAGAGAGAAGGCTCCCACGCTTTTTGGGAAGGGATCCCAGAGAGAGAAATTCGTATAGGTGAAGGAGTAGGGGGAATTTAACCCCCGAAGTTACTCCACCCCATTCGAGTTCTCATCCAGTGAGAGGAGCTTTTCCAAACTTCCTCTGGAGTGATTGATCTTGGACTCCTGATGCTGGATTGGCTGCCTGGCTCCCAATAGAGCCCCTCCTTTCAAGGCTTTAGGCAATCTTTTTAAACAACGGAAGCTCACCTGGGTTGTCTACCTTCCCACGCTAGAGAAAGTTAGACGAAGAACTCTAGGCTCCCGGATGGGGAGAGAATAGAGGTATGGTGCTGGGAAGTTCTTGCCTTCGAAACCATGCCCCTTGTGGACCCGGGAAGAGAAGTTAAGATAGTCCCTCACTATGACAAGCTCAGTGGAAATTGGATTCCTAATTCATTGCGGCCTCTGTTAACTGTAGGGTGCACTACCACCAGAAACTCAGTAACATTAAACAAATGCAAAGTACTGTCATTAAGGAGAAAGCGAACCTTGCAAACAGTAATGATCACTGATTAGTTAACATTTATGGAACCCTTCTCTGTGCCTGGCACATTTTTTGGCACTGTATATACGTGGTCCTATCTGACACATTCCTGTGACCTTGAGAGGCAGACGTTATTTTTTTCCCTTAGGAAAAGAGAGCAAAGGCAAATAATCAGACCATTAAAAAAGATCAAAAATTAATCTTTACTCTTCTGCAGCTAAAACAAGGAATACCAGATAATACCAACTCTTTGTATTCACAGTCACTTTCCCTGGTCACCTGAATATAAATTAATAAGGTGTTTGTATAAATTCAGTCTTAACTGGATAAATTTCAAAAAGCTTTCCATTATTATACATTAGTAGATTCCCAAAAAATTTTCCGCCACATTCAACTTTTCCCAGGCAGTTCTTGCAGCTTCTTCCTCAAAGTTTGAATCACCATGTGATGACCCTGTTTGTCCTCCTGGCATTATGATGGGGGCAAAGTCTAGCAGGGCTAAGACTAGAGTTCTGGTCCCAGGTCTATCTAACCAGTCATAGGACCTCAAATAGGACCTTTCCCTTCTGAAACCTACTTCCTTATTTGTCAAACAGAGTTGATAATGCCGTACATCACAGCACTGATGTCAGAATGAATAATAGATGAAAACACACTTGGGAAACTGTAAAGTGCAGTGCAAATTGGAAAGGTGAATTCCTTTTAGCGGCCATATTTTTCAAAGAAGGCTGCCTCTCAGCTAGTCATTTCCTCTGTCATTTTAGATCTTTTATTAATAGGAAATGTTCTCTCCAGTAACTGCTCTCCCTTTCATTATAACAATAAGGATATATCTGTGCTTTCACCCACCCGCCCACCTCCTTTCCTCTCCTGTTGTTCACATTATTTCTGCCTTCTCAGAGCCTGCTCTCCATCTCCTTTTACTCCCTCTCTGCCTTCCTCCATATGGGAGTCATTTCTCCCCAGTAAATGCTTCAGGCCTGCCCTTGAAAAAATCATGGTGGAGTCGTTCTATTATGTCTTTTCCGAAAAAGAGCTACCTGCCTAGTGAGGGCTTGTGCCACATCTCTAAATGTCAGCTCTGAATTACCTGAGCCAGTGCAGTCCAGGACTACCTGTAGACCAGGGATATTTACATTTTGACCAACACTTTCTCGCTTTCCTAAGGCCCCAAATTCTCCAGTGTTTTAAATTCCAGGAGATCTTATCTTCTACCAACTTGGCCTACACCCCTTTCCCACAGGGAGATGGTTGGTGACTAAGAACATGGGCTTCAGAATAGAATGGGTACCCCGAGCAAGTGACCTAAACTTACTGGGCTCCACTTGTCTCATGAGGATAATGTCTGCCTCCCAAGGTCACAGGAATGTGTCAGATAGGACCACGTACATAGAGTGCCAAAATATGTGCCAGGCACAGAGAAGGGCTCCATAAACGTTAACTAATCAGTGATCATTACTGTTCACAAGGCTTCAGTTCTTCTCTCAAGCTATCCTGGCCTCCTGCTGCCACATTCCCTTCCTCTCTTTCAAAGTTCGCATTCCCTTTCTTCCTGCTGATCCTAATAGGCCCATTAGGGCCCACCCCTCTGCAAAGCTATTCTTGCACACCAGCCTACAATGAAGTCTTCCTCATTAGAACTCTCAGAGGCCTTCTCTTAACCACTCATTTCATTGTCATTTTCTTCCTAGTGCTGTTCATTATCTTTCTGCATGAGATGCCATTTAGCCTGAGCAGGCTTTATTTGCTGATTTTGTGACTTGTTATAAGTACTTTACCAAAAAATACTTTACCTTTATCTAGGCCCAGTCATGTGGATGCTGAATTTTAAAACAATATAAGGATAAGCCAGTGAATATAACTGAACAGATCAGTGCTGGCCACCTTTAGGGTCCAGCAGTGAGGCCAGGCTTTCCTTGCAATTCCCTTCGTATTTTCTAGAGATGGTCCAGCTAATAAGAGGATACAGTTCCAACACTGCTTTGTCAGTAAAATTCTCAGAAATGGAAATAACAGAAGCAATGTAGACTTGTGTTCTGGAATGGTAGTGAAAAGATTCTACAGTAATCAGATAAAAGTCATTAGATTCTAATTAAGGTCATCTGGCTAGAAATTGCAAAATGTACACCTGGAAGTCTTGATCTTTAAAATAGAAAAAACTTGGGCAAGGTTAGTAAAGTTGAAAAGGAGGGCCGGGAATAGACAGCAAGGAGGAGCAGTCAGGAGAGAGAGACCCACGACACCACGGGTGCCAGGGCAGGGCTTCCCAGGACCCAGGAATAGATTCCGACAGCCCCTACAAACTGAGGATGCCCTCTGGAAGGAACATATTCCTTTGCCTCTTTTCCTGGTCCTATCCAAAGAGACTAAATCAGGGCTATTCTCAAGCCCAATATTAAAGGGGGCCTAGGATGATTTCAAGGGTCCTTACCCAAAGAAATCTCTCCCCACCAACGTGCTGATGCTTAAAAAAGCCTTTTCTTCTGCAATTAGAGATGGAGGTTTAAAAGGTAAATGCAGTTTACACACTGACTGAACAATCAACAAATGCAAACAGTGCTAAGCCGTCCTTTCTGGGTTTTATTTGGGTAGGACGGAATCAAAAAGACCAGTGAAGGATGAGACTCCAAAGCGAGTCAACCAGCTGTGAACTTCAAAGTCAAAGAGAATTTGTGTTCCAGGATAGCTTTCTCCAGCTGTGCTGGTGTGCACAAAGGCAACTCTGCTACTTAGGACACTTTGTGACTCTAGCAAGGTGTAGACCTGAAATGCAAGCAATTCTAAACCCTCCAAGAAGTAAAACATCTTAAGGATCGACAAGGTAGAAAAAGGTGACCACTAGCAAACCACGTGGGCCTGCCCTGGAACTGTGCCACAGTCAAACTACGGTGGTTAGTAGTCAGAATAATTTATATATATTTTTTTAATTGCATTTTAGGTTCGGGGGTACGTGTGCAGAACATGCAGGATTGTTGCATATGTACATACATGGCAATGTGGTTTGCTGCCTCCGTCCCCATCACCTATATCTGGCATTTCTCCCCATGTTATCCCTCCCCAACTCCCTACCTACCACTGTCCCTCCTCTAGTCCCCCACAACAGACCTCAGTGTGTGATGCTCCCCTCCCTGTATCCATGTGTTCTCATTGTTCAACATCTGCCTATGAGTGAGAACATGCAGTGTTTGATTTTCTGTTCTTGTGTCAGTTTGCTGAGAATGATGGTTTCCAGGTTCATCCATGTCCCTACAAAGGACATGAACTCATCATTTAACTGTTAAAGTGATTTCCTCCACACATCTCAATTAGCATTGCAGGGATCTGTTATGGACTGAACTGTGCTCCCCATCCACCATCCATATGTTAAAGCCCTAAGCCCCAGTGTGACTGTATTTGGACATAAGGCTTTTAAGGAGGTAATTCAGATTAAATAAGGTCATAAGGTCTAAATCAATGGAACTGTGTCCTTATTTAAAAAAAAAAGGGGGGGGGGGCCAGGCGCGATGGCTCACGCCTATAATCCCAGCACTTTTTGAGAGGCCAAGGCGGGTGGATCACAAGGTCAAGAGATCGAGACCATCCTGGTCAACATGGTGAAACCCCGCATCTACTAAAAATACAAAAAATTAGCTGGGCACAGTGGCGCATGCCTGTAATCCCAGCTATTCAGGAGGCTGAGGCAGGAGAATTGCCTGAACCCAGGAAGCGGAGGTTGCAGTGAGCCGAGATCGAGTCATTGCACTCCAGCCTGGGTAACAAGAGTGAAACTCTGTCTCAAAAAAAAAAAAAAAAGAAGGATGGTCAGGCGTGGTGGCTTACACCTGTAATCCCAACATTTTGGGAGGCCAAGGCAGGCAGATCACCTAAGGATAGGAGTTCAAGACCAGCCTGGTCAACATGGTGAAACGCCATCATTACTAAAAATACAAAAATTAGTCAGGCGTGGTGGCACATACCTGTAGCCTCAGCTACTCAGGAGGCTGAGGCATAAGAATAGCTCGAGTCCAGGAGGCAGAGGTTGCAGTGAACCAAGATCACACCACTGTACTCCAGCCTGGGCAACAGAGCTGGAGTCTCAAAAACCAGAGCTCTGTCTCAAAAAAAAAAAAAAGAGAAAAAGAAAAAAAAGGAAGAGACACCAGAACTACATGTACACAAAGGCAATGTGAGGACACAACGAGAAGGCAGCCATCTGCAAGCCAAGAAGAAAAACCTCACCAGAAACCAACTCGTCCAGCACATTGATAATGGACTTGTAGCCTCTAGAACGATGAGAAAAATAAATGTATATTGTTTAAGCTACTTTGTCTGTGGTATTCTGTTATGGCAGCCTGAGCAGAAAAATACAGGGGCCCAATTTATAACTATCCAACACACACAGACACACACACACACACACACACACACACACACACACACACACACACACAGAGGAATACTTACCAGCAGAGAAGGCAATAGAGAACTTGAGCTGGCCCCCAGAGAATTCTTTCAATGGACTCTAGGATAGGGAATGCAATGTCAGGTAATACTCTCTGATAAGGTTTGGCTGTGTCCCCACCCAAATCTCATCTTGAATTCCCACGTGTTGTAGGAGGGACCCAGTGAAAGGTAATTGAATCATGGGGGCAGGTCTTTTCCGAGCTGTTCTTGTGAGAGTAAGTCTCACAAGATCTGATGGTTATTATAAGGTCGGGGGGGAGGGTCCTGCACAAGGTTTCTTTTCGCCTTCTGCATTCCATGTAAGACATAACTTGCTGCTCCTTGACTTCTGCATTATGAAGCCTCCCCAGCCACGTGGAACTGTAAGTCCAGTAAACCTCTTTTTTTGTAAATCGCCCACTCTCAGGTATGTCTTTATCAGCAGTGTAAAAATGGACTAATACACTCTCTCATTAGTAATTTTTATCCCATCCCAAGAGTTATTGTAATAGAAAGAAGTTTTTTTAATAGGGTATTAGTACATACAACAAACACTTATGAGGCACCTACTGTGCCAAATGGTAAGACAGGGAGTACAAAGATGACGATATCTGCCTTCAAGGACCTCATAGCAGACTCACCAAGATCCTGCACTGAGCTGCGCTCTGCCCATTCCTCCAGGCACTGCACACTGTGCACCTGAACCATAAGTATTCCCTAATCCTACAGAGCCCTAGCTCTCTGAATGGTTTGCTAGTGGACGCCTTTTTCTACCTTGTCTAGCCTTAAGATGCTTTACTTCTTGGAGGGTTCAGAATTGTTTGCATTTCAAAAAGAACCCAAGGCTTTTCATGTGCCATTTTTCTTGCTTTTGGAAAGCAGAATGGTGACTGGGAAGATCTCTGAACATGAAGTTGGGTCTGGATGAGTTCCAGGCTCCCACTTTAAGTTGATGACCTGTCTCACCTAAGTCTCCACCATAGGTAAATGAAGATAATAAATACTTACCTGATAAAACATTATGAGGATTTAAAGAAATGTGTATACTGAAGTGCAAAGCTATATAAACAAAAGGCAGTAGTAATAATAACTAACACGTACAGACTGTTCTCTACATACCAGGAACTGTGGTTCTTAGAGATAGAGAAAAAAAGAAGTGTTTTTCCTTCTCTCACAGACTCAACAAAACACTCTGACACCAGGTGTGCAGGGATTTCTTCCTACACATCCAGCAATCAGTGTTCCAGCAGACACCAAATAGATGCCCTCTAATTCAATTCAACTCTGATGATCTCAACCTGGAGACAGCATCAGGCCCCACAGGTTAAGGGCTCTTCCCACAAGACTACCTCCCACTTCAGATGCCAATTGCAGATCCCAGGTTGTGACCTCTGCTTCTGCCCAAAAGGCTGTAAATCAGGGTTCCCATGACTCCCTCCCAAGGTTTGATTAATTTGCTAGAGTAGCTCACAGAACTCAAAGAAACACCTTACTTACATTTACCCACTTATTATAAAGGATATTCAAAGGATACAGATGGACAGATGGTTGGAAGAGAGTAATGGGGCAAGGTATTGAGGAGGGGGCATAGAGCGTTCATGCCCTCTTAGGTGAGCCAGGCTTCAGGCATCTGCACATGTTCAGCTATCCAGAAGCTCCCCAAGCTCAGTCATTCTGGATTTTTAAGAAGGCTTCATTACATAGCATGATTGATTGAACCATTGACCAGTGAAGATCAATCTAACCTTCAGCTTCTTTCCCCTGTCCAAAGGTTGAGGGGTGGGGCTGAAAGTCCCAAAGCTCTAATTACATGGTTGGTAACCCTGGCAACTAGAAACCCCAAGCCTGAAGCTATCTAAGAGCCCAGTCACCATTCATCTCATTAGCATACAAAAAGACACTTACCACTTAAGGGATTTTAAGAGGTTTAGGAGCGGTGTGCCGAGAACAAGTGGCAGAGACTAAAAATATATTTCTTATTATATTGCAACATAACGGTGGTCAATCTTCACAATAACCATGACAACTCTATGACGTGGTACTATTATGATCCTCATTCTTACTAATAAAAAAAAGCAATGCTTTCAGAAGTTACACAACCTGGCCAAGGTCACAGGACTGAGAATTTGAAGCCTGGTAGTCCAATTCATGATCTCCAGGCACCTATTAACTTTTTATATCTTCCCCCTGGTTGCATAACCTTTTCATCAATTATCTTAGGTACTTTCAAGTCATTTGGATTTATTCCTGATCATCATAATGTAAAAAGTTGATACATACTTTACAAATGAGAGCCATGAAGACAAGAAAGAAATTAAATGGGTAGAAACTTAAGTAACAGGCTAATCATCAGAAAGGCTTAAGAGGGACTACGCATTCAGGCTGCTGCCAAATCCACGCCTCTAAATGCACTCCATTACTCTTTTAAAGAACCCTAATGCATGAAGTTGGTTATTATTATCAAGTCTCTGGCATAAGGGAAATCTTTCTGATTTTTTTGAACCTTAAAAATTATTCCTTTTAAACCATCATACTAGACTACTTTTTTTTTTTTTTTTTTTTTTTTGCCATTCAGACAGGTAAGCAGGAATGTCTTTTTTTAATTGAAGAAAAACTTAGCTTTTCCCTTCAACTATATACAAAGCCTTTTAACTGTGTGATTACTCTGCCATCTAGCTTCCTAAGCCTATATGGCTAGCTGTTCACGAGACACTCCTGGGATATATTAGGGATAAGCACTGCTTTGGTTTAAAATGCCTTGGTTTAGATTACTTAAGTGTTCAGTGATCTCACACACACACACACGACATTAACACTAATCATCATGTCTCCTTCTCAACAGGAAACAGTCCTTGTTTGAAATGTCAATCTATAGTGTTGTAAGGAACCCCTGAGCCAGCTGAAATTTCTTGTTAAATAAAGGTCAACTGAACAGCGTTCTTTCAAGTATCTGGAATGCAGATTTTGGACTTAAACTGTGTGAGGTTAATGTGAAAAACCAACAGGTAAATCAGTGAGCATTCATCCATATGTTGTTTGACTAAATCTTATCAATTTAGATGAAAAGAGAAAGCTTTTTCTAGTTGTCTATGTCCCATGACAGCATTTTCTTTAAACTTGCTACTTACCCTTAGCTTACTAAGAAGAGTGTTTATTATAGAAATATTATTGGCTGGTCGCGGTGGCTCACGCCTGTATTCTCAGCACTTTGGGAGGCTGAGGCAGCCTGATCACGAGGTCAGGAGTTCGAGACCAGCCTGACCAACATGGTGAAACCCCATCACTACTGAAAATACAAAAAGTATCCGGGCGTGGTGGCACAGGCCTGTAATCCCAGGCTACTCAGGAAGCTAAGGCAGGAGAATCGCTTGAACCTGGGAGGCAGAGGTTGCAGTGAGCCGAGATTGTACCACTGCACTCCAGCCTGGGCAACGAGATTCCATCTCAAAAAAAAAAAAAAAAAGAAAAGTAATATTATTGTTCCAGGGCTGAGCGCATGGCCCACACCCATAATCTCAGCACTTTGGGAGGCTGAGGTGGGCAGATCACCTGAAGCCAAAAGTTAACACCAGCCTGGCCAATATGGTAAAACCCCGTCTCTACTAAAAATTATTATTGTTCCTAGGCAATGGTAACATATCCCTTAGGAAATGAAGAGAAATCTCTCTTTTTGGCCTGGACCTGGGTTTGAGACCATATGAAATCACAGTCCTTAGACCTGGACATGGTGGCACACACCTATAGGCCAAGCTACTCAGAAGGCTAAGATGGGAGGAACGTTTGAGCCCAGGAGTTTGAGACCAGCCTGGGCAACATAGTGAGATCCCTCTAGCTCAATTTTTTAAAGAACACTGTCCTTGAGTGGAGTCATCAATATCAGGAAACAAATGTCCTCATCTCCCTCAGGGTAGAGGATTGTGTTGCCAGCAGAGTGTAAACACATGGGTGGCAAATAGAGGCAAGGCTATTCTCATACCACACGGGACCTGAATCTTTTCCTATGAAATTGCTCCATCGTTATTGAAGGATTTGTACTCACTTGCCCTGGAAGTCTGGTGTTCTACTGTGGTTTTCCAAACTGGCCCCACTACACAACTCACACACGCACACACACATATTTCTTCCTTTCTGTTAAGACACCTAATTTTAAGACGTTTTCAGTTTAAAGTGAATAGGAAAAATGTATGTTTCCTATTCCATCAGCAGTTTTCAATGAGCAATTATAATGCAAGAAACAATTACAAAGTGATCAGATATACAATGTGATTTGTCAGAAAAATTGTAAAAGACTTAGAAATTACAGCCATACCCCCCTAAACATGCCAATCTCATCTGATCTCAGAAGATAAGCAGGGTCAGTCCTGGTTAATACTCAGATAGGAAGAACGAACCGAAAAGGTAGCTAAGTGTTTTCTGTAAACAAAGAATAAAATCCTAAGCCCCTCCACTGACTGACTGAACAGACCCCCTCTGAGCCAAGGGAGTCACAAAGAAACCTGAAAACCTGACTTCCCAGGCATGACCAGAAGGGAGGTTAGATATGCCTCTTTACACCCTCCTCCCTTTTCCAATTTAGGCACAACTGGCCAGCATTAACATTAAAACTGATTATAACACTGACAAAAAGACTATTTGTGGCAATAGGATACCAAATTCCAGACTGACTCTGGTATAGCATCACAGGACAGATAGCAGAGCTTGAAGAAAATCAAAATATTTTACCCCCAAATATATTTATTTGACATATTTTGTAATAGTCCTGAAGATCTGTCTTTCACAGGGGAAATTCGCATCTTAAAGAATCTCCATAGTCAGGACTTTCCTGGATATAGGAGAGAAGAGGCAACACGGCAATCCAGCCAGGCTTTCAGCCTCAGGTCTGAGCCTCATAGCCTGAGTGTCATTGAAGGGGTCACATGTAGGCTCAGGGATCCCTTTGATCTCCCAGTTTCCTAATTAAACCAGCTTGGCTGAATCGTGGCTTTTCCCAGAAGAGTCAGGAACCTCAGATATCACACTATAGACAACATGCTAAGCACAATGATTACTTCCCTTTACCGTAAATAAGAATATTCCAAAAGCATACTCCTTATTTAACAAAGACATGACCATGACATTCATACAACAATACAGTAACCAGAGTTTCTCAAAAACTAAGACAAAATTGAGAAAAAAAAATACTCAATTTATACAACATCACTTTGTGCTTTGTTCCAGTGTAATTAAGACCTTGAACTTTGAAGTCAGCCTGAATTCAAATCCCAATTCTACCTTTCTCTGTAGCATTGTAGAGGTAATTGACCTAACTTCTTTGGATCCCAAATTTCCTTATGTGTAAAATGAAACTAATAGTAATTCCCTCGCAGAGCTTTTGCAAAAATTTTAAAGTATTTGGCAGGAACAGATGCATAGTAAACCCTCAACAAATGGTAGTTATTATTGTTATTACATTCTACATTTCTTTTATATAAAACATATAACTACATTGTCTTACAATAGGATAGGAATTGAGGCTGAAGGCTTTGTGATCAGAGACCTTTAATTACATTTTGAGACCCGCCCCTCCCCTGCCCCATTGCTAAGGTCTAGCCTCTAGAGCCACTTTTATAAGGGCACTGCAATAATTTGAATGTATTCCCTAAGTTTAAGGGTTGGAAGGTTAATCCCCAATGTAACAAGTATTGGGAGGTGGGTCCCAATAAGAGGTGGTTAGGTCATGAGGGCTCTGCACTCAGAAATGGATTAATGTCATTATCAAGGGAGTAGGTTTGTTACAAAAGCAAGTTTAGCTCTCTCTTGCATTCTTGCTCACATCCTCTCTTGTCCTTCCTCCATGGGTGATGCAGTGCAAAGGCCCATGCTATAGGCTGGTGCCATGGTCTTACACTTCCCAGCCTCGAGGACTGTGAGCCAAATAAACTTGTATTTATCATAAATTACCCAGTCTGTGGCATTCTGTTAGAGCAACACAAAACAGACTACCGTAGGCACTAATCCTGTGGCCTCATCACCTCTCAAATGCCCCACATCTTAATACTGTATCACAGTATGTCACACTGTATCACACTGGGGATTACATTTCAACACCTGAAAGGGGGAGGGAGGGGCCGGGAAAAAACATTCAGACCATAGCAACAATAAAACTTCCAGAAGATAATATAGAAAAACATTATTCTCATAATCTTCAATTAGGGAAATGTTTTTGAAATAAGTTTTTATTTTAAAAAACATAAATATTGATAAATCATACTACATTAAAATAAGCAATAACAGGAGGGTTTAGCAGGTAATTATATATGTTTATTATGCAAAAATTTTATTTCTTTTCTATATCCAGCAACAAACAACTGGGAAATGTAATTTGAAGAAATACACCATTTAAAATAGAATTAGAAAAAAATCAAGTACTTAAGATTCATTCTAATGAAAGATGTACAAGAACACTACAGGGAAAAATTAAAACTTATTAAGAAACATGAAAAAGATCCAAATTAGATATATACTATATATGCTGATAGGAAGACTATCATAAAAATATTAATTTTCCCAAAACTGATCCACAGATTCAATGAAATTCTGAACAAAATCCCAATAGGATTTTTTGTTCAACTTAACTAGTTGATTTTTAAACATATATAGAAAAGTAAAGATTTAAAATAGCCAGAATATTTCTGAATAAGAAAAGGCAAGGGGAGACTTGCCCTACCAAATGTGAGGACTTATTATGAAGCTATAGCAATTATAACAGTATGATCAAAAATAGGCCAATTGACTGCTGAAATAGAAAACAGAGCTCAGAAACAGACCCAAGCATGTTTGAAACTTTGGTAAACGAGGAGAGAGGTTTTGTATCAGATTTGTTAAGTATAATTTTCTAAAGGATTAAAAGCATTTCTTTTTTTCTTTTTCTTTTTTTTTTTTTTTTTGACATCAAATGACCTCTGAACTTAATATTGGCCTCCTGCTCCCCAAAGAGTCCCCTGCTTCTGCTGGCTTAATGTCTCAGAACTTTGGTGTCATTGGTCTCAGACACCACTTTGCCATCCCCTGTCCAGCGGGTGGTGGTCTTTTGGATGGTTTGCATGGAGCTGCTGCTGTCCAGGGCATCACCAAGATTGAAGTCCTCACTATCTTCCAGCAGGTGACGATAGGTGGCCATCTCAGCATCCAGTTTGACCTTGATGTTCAGCAGGGCCTGGTACTCCTGGGCCTGGTGCTGTCCCTCTGCCCGAGTCTGTGCCAGCTCTGACTCCAGGTGTAGCAGGATCCCATTGAGCCTCCGGGCCTCCGCCTCCCTCAGGCTGTTCCCCAAGCTGGTCTTCAGATTTCTCGTCGAGTCCAGGTCAATCTCCGAGGACTGGACTGTATGTCTCAGCTCTTTGAGCGTCATCTCAGAAACTCCAACCTCAGCGGACTGCGAGGTGACCACTGTGGTGCTCTCCTCAATCTGCTGAGACCAGTACTTGTCCAGCTCCTCTCGGTTCTTCCGAGCCAGCTCATCATATTGGGCCCGGATGTCTGCCATGATCTTGGCAAGGTCCTGAAATTTGGGGGCATCTACCTCCATAGTCAACCCAGAGCTGGCAATCAGGGCTTGTAGGCCTTTTAATTCTTCTTCATGGTTCTTCTTCATGAAGAATAGCTCTTCCTTGAGAGCCTCAATCTCTGTCTCCAGCTGCAGCCAGGTGACATTGGTATCATCAATGACCTTGCAGAGCCCATGGATGTCGCTCTTCACAGACTGGAGCATGGCCAGCTTTGTCTCATAATTGACTCTAAAGTCATCCGCAGCAAGACCGGCATTGGCATTCTCGATCTGCAGAACGATGCGGGCATTGGGTCTGTGAAGATCTGAGCCCTCAGGTCCTCGATGGTCTTGAAGGAATGGCTCCCGTGTCTGACCTGGGATCCGTTCCAGGTGCTCCCGGGTTTTGCTCTCCAGCTTCCGGTTCTCGGTCTCCAGGCTCCTCACTCTGTCCAGGTAAGAGGCTAGACGGTCCTTCAGGCTTTGCACGGTCTCCTTCTCATTCTGGATGCATCCCATTCCTGCCAGACCTCCGGCCACCCCAGCAGCCAAGCCCCCAGACCTCATGCCGCCCCAGAAGCTGGTGGAGCGGAGCACGGATATGCGGGAACCAGAGCCCCGGGCGCCTGCATAAACTCTGGCCGCCCTGCTGGCAGGCCAGACACCGCAGCTGGGCGCATGGAGGGAGCCCAGGGACCGGTAGTTGGCGGAGAAGGCAGAGCGAGTGTAGAAGCTCATGCTGCCCGGGGAGGAGAGTGAGAGGACAGGACTCAGGCTTTGCCGACCAAAAACATTTCTTTTATGTAAAAGATTTTACTCAAGTCACTGATTAATGAGGAAATCAATCAGATGCTAAAATTAGCCCAAAGAACATTTAATGAGTTAGATGCGTATATAGGCAATGTAAAAAAAAGAAACTTTAGCTAGTTTTGGGTTTATGGAAACCTAGTTCCTATTTCTCTAAGATTATTTGTTCTATTGGATAGAAATTACTTACATGTCTAGTAGAAAAAACAATCGTTAAGTTAATCTCTGCTCCTACAGAGTTGTAAATTTTTCACCCATTTCAGCGTCAAGCCCAGAACCTCACTGGAAGGATACCCAATACTCCCTTTCTGCGATTTCCACATTTCAATAATTATTTTGACACATTAATGGGAAGAAAAGAGTATATTAAAAAGAACCTGAGGCTGGGCAAGGTGGCTCATACCTGTAATCTCAGCACTTTGGGAGGCCCAGGCAGGCAGATTACGAGGTCAGGAGATCAAGACCTTCCTGGCTAATGTGGTAAAACTCCATCTCTACTAAAAATACAAAAAATAAGCCAGGTGTGGTGGGACGTGCCGGTAGTCCCAGCTACTTGAGAGGCTGAGGCAGGAGAATCACTTGAATCTCGGAGGCAGAGATTGCAGTGATCATGCCACTGCATGATCTCCAGCCTGGCAACAGAGCAATATCTCAAAAAAATTTTTTGAAAAAAGTATTGATATGAAAAGAGATGCAATATCATATATGAATATATGGCATATATTACCATATACCATTCACACAGGTAGATATGGTAACTCATATATACATATATTAATAGGTATACATGGTAATGCATATATACCATATATGGTATTACATGCAATATATTCATATATGGTATTTCATCACTTTTCATATGAATAACTACTTTTATACGAATAACTACATCAAATATAAAAATAAACTCCAGACGAAGTAAAAATTTCAGTATTAAAAACAAACCTGAACACTCTAAGTATTAAATACAGGTGAATTTCTTTTAGACTGTGAAAAATTGAAGAATCTCTTTTCTATTTTTTTAAGCTTTTAGATTCAGAAAGTACATGTACAGGTTTGTTACCTGTGTATATTGGGTAATGCTGAGGTTTGGGTTGTGAATGATCCCATCACCCGGGTACTAAGCATAGTACCCAATAGTCAGTTTTTCAACCCTTGCCCCGTTCCTTTCCTTCCCTCTCTAGTAGTTCCTAGGGTCTATTGTTGACATCTTTATGTCCATGAGTACCCAATGTTTAGTTCCCACTTGTAAGTGAGAACATGTATTATTTGGCTTTCTCTTTCTTAGGATAATGACCTCCAGCTGCAACCACAATGCTGCACAAAGGACATGATTTCATTCTTTTTTACGGCTGCAGAGTATTCCATGGTATATAAGCACCACGTTTTTTTACCCAATCCACTGTTGATGAACACCTAGGTTGATTACTTGTCTTTGCTATTATTCTGAATAGTGCTGTGATGAACATGTGAGTGCATGTGTCTTTTTAGTAGAAATATTTGTTTTCTTTTGGATACATATCCAGTAATGGAATTGCTGGGTTGAATTGTAGTTCTGTATTAAGTTCTTTGAGAAATCTCCAAACTGCTTTCCACAGTGGCTGAACTAATTTACATTCCCATCAACAGTACATAACCATTCTCTTCTCTGCAGCCTCACCAGCATCTGCTGGTCTTTTACTTTTTAAAAATAGTCATTCTAACTGGTGTGAGATGGTATCTCTATGGTTTTCATTTACATTTAACTGATGGATAGTGATGTGGAGCATTTCCCTACATGTTTGTTGGCTACTTGTATGTCTTCCTTTGAGAAGTGTCTGTTCATGTCTTTGCCCACTTTTTAATGGGGTTACTTGGTTTTTCTTATTTAATTGTTTAGGTTTCTTTTAGACTATGGATATTAGGAATTTTTTTTTTTTTTTTGAGACAGAGTTTCACTCTTGTTGCCCAGACTGGAGTGCAGTGGCGTGATCTCCACTCACAGCAACCTCCACCTCCCAGGTTCAAGCTATTCTTCTGCCTCAGCCTCCCTAGTAGCTGGGATTACAGGTGCCTGCCACCACACCCACCTAATTTTTTGTATTTTTAGTAGAGATGGTGTTTCACTATGTTGGCCAAGCTGGTCTCGAACTCCTGACCTCAGGTGATCCACCCACCTCAGTCTCCCAAAGTGCTGGGATTACAGGCTTCAGCCACCTCATCCAGCTAGATATTAGAAATTTGTCAGATGCATACTTTGTAAATATTTTCTCCCAATCTGTAGGTGGTCTGTTTACTTTCTTGATAATTTATTTTGCTGTGCAGAAACTCTTTACTTTAATTTAGTCTCACTTGTCTATTTTTGGTTTTCTTGCAACTGCTTTTGAGAACTTAGTCATAAATTATTTCCTAAGGCTGATGTCCAGAACAGTGTTTCCAAGGTTTTCTTCTATGATTCCTTTTTTTTTTTTAAGTCTTGGGCTACATGTTGATATGGTTTGGCTCTGCCCCCACCCAAATCTCATCTTGAGTTCCCTTGTGTTGTGGGAGGAAACTGGTGGGAAGTAATTGAATTATGGGGGCAGGTCTTTCCCATGCTGTTCTCATAATAGTGAATAAGTCTCTTAAGAAATGATGGTTTTAAATATGAGAGTCTCCCAGCACACACTCTCTCTTTGCCTGCTGCCATCCATGTAAGATGTGACTTACTCCTCCTTGCCTTCTGCCATTATAGTGAGGATTCCCCAGCCACATGAAACTGTAAGTCTATTATAAACCTCTTTTGTAAACTTCCCAGTGTCAGGTATGTTTTTATCAGCAGTGTGAAAATGGACTAATACATGTATGCAGAATGCACGGATTTCTTACATAGGTCAACATGTGCCATGGTGGTTTGCTGCACCTATCAACCTATCACCTAGGTATTAAGCCCTGTGTATAGTAGCTATTTAACTTCTAGAATTCTTTCTTTATTATTATTTTTTTGCAATACAGGTAGGGACTCACAGCTAAGGATGACTTCTAGAATTCTTATGGTTTGGAGTCCTACATTTACATCTTAATCCATCTTATGTAAATTTTTGTATATGGTAATAGGTAGGGGTCCAGTCTTATTCTTCTGCATATGGCCAGCAAGCTATCCCAGCACCATTTATGAATATGGAGTTCTTCCCCTATTGCTTGTGTGTGTGTGTGTGTGTGTGTGTGTGTGTGTGTGTGTTTGCTTTTTTGGGTTTTTTTTTTTTTTGAGATGGAGTTTCACTCTTATTGTCCAGGCTGGAGTGCAATGGCATGATATCTGCTCACTGCAACCTCCACTTACCAGGTTCAAGCAAGTCTCCTGCCTCAGCCTCCTGAGTAGCTGGGATTACAGGCATGCACCACCACACCTGGCTAATTTTGTATTTTTAGGAGAGACGGGGTTTCTCCATGTTGGTCGGGCAGGTCTTGAACCCTCAACCTCGGGTGGTTAGCCCACCTTAGCCTCCCAGAATGGGATTACAGGGGGTGAGCCACCACATCCAGTCTCCTATTGCTTGTTTTGGTCTACTTTGTTAAAGATCAGATGGCTGTAAGTGTGCAACTATATTTCTGGGCTCTCTATTCTGTTCCATTTGTCTATGTGTCTGTTTTTGTATCACTACCATGAGGTTTTGGTTACTGTTGCCTTGTAGTATAGTTTCAACTTGGGTAATGTGATGCCTCCAGCTTTGTTCTTTTTGTTTAGGACTGCTTTGGCTATTCAGACTCTTTTTTTGTTTCACATGAATAGTTTTTTCTGTGAAAAATGTTATTGGTAGTTTGATAGGAATAAAATCTACAGATTGCTTTGGACAGTATGGCCATTTTAATGATATTCATTCTTCTAATCCACGAGCATAAAATGTTTTTTCATTTGTTTGTGTCATCTATTATTTCTTTTAGCAGTGTTTTGTAGTTCTCCTTGGAAGGATCTTTCACCTCCTCAGTTAAATGTATTTCTATTCTTGATTTGGCTCTCAGCTTAAACATTGTTGGTATATAAAATTGCTACTGATTTTTGTACATTGATTTGGTATCCCGATACTTTACTGAAGTCAAGGATTTCTTAAAGAAGACACAAAAGTACAAACTATAGAAGACTGACAAATTTAGCATATTAAAACCATCTCTTTCATTCATTGAAACACATCTTTTAAAAAATATGACATTAAATCTTTTAAAAAGTGTGACATTGAGATGGATGCAAGATGGCTGATTGCTAATATCTCGGGATTGCAGCTCCCAGTGAAAGCTCAGAGAATGAGAGGACGCCACACTTTCAGACAAATTTTGGTCATCATGGAGCAGAAGATTCCCAGTGGAGGAGCACATGGGTCGCCAGCACGACTCTTGTGGCTGGCGCAGCAGTTTTGCTGGCACCTCGGCGTGGCAGCTCTTGGTGCAGAGTAAACAGGACTGGTTCCCCTTCTGACCGAGGTTTGGAGCTCCGGGAAGGCAGAGTCGCCTATTACGGACTCAAGAAGGAAGCCAGACTGGAGATTCCCGGGCAGAAAAGCACCATCAATCTTAACGCTGCTGTTTTGGCCAGCGCAGTGGGTTGCTCATATTTCAGCCCTGGGAATTAACAACTTGGACATCCACTCAGAGACCTAATTTGAAAGTTGATAATTACAAAGATGACAGGTGGATAAATTTACAATGATGGGAAGAAACCAGCATAAAAAGACTGAGAATACTCAAAATCAGAATGCCTCTCCCTCTACAGAGGATCACAGTTCCTCATCAACAAGGGAACAAGGCTTGATGGAAAATAAGCGCATCCCATTAACAGAATCAGGCTTCAGAACATGGATAATAAGAAACTTCTGTGAGTTAAAAGAACATGTTGTAGCCCAACGTAAAGAAACTGGGAACTTTGAAAAAAGGTCTGATGAAATCCTTATGAGAATAGACAACTTAGAGAGGAATATAAGTGAATTAATCAAAATGAAGAATATAATACAGGAACTCCAAGAAGTATGCACAGGTTTAAACAATCGAATTGTTCAAGCAGAAGAAAGGATATCAGAGGTCAAAGTCCAACTTAATGAAATAAAATGCAAAGAAAAGATTAGAGAAAAAAAGGATAAAAAAGAATGAGTAAAGTCTCCAAGAAATGTGGGACTATGTGAAAAGACCAAATTTACATTTGATAGGTGTACCTGAATGCGACGGAGAGAATGAATCCAAGCTGGAAAATATTCTTCAGGATATTATCAGGAAAATTTTCCTAAACTAGCAAAGCAGGTCAATAGTCAACACCAGGTAATACAGAGAACACCGCAAAGATATTCCTCAAGAAGAGCAACCCCAAGGCACATAATCATTAGATTCACCAGGGTTGAAACGAAGGAGAAAATACTAAGGGCAACCAGAGAGAAAGGTCAGGTTACCCACAAAGGCAAGCCTATCAGACACAGCAGATCTCTCAGCAGAAACTCTACAAGCCAGAAGAGAGTGGGGGCCGATATTCAACATCCTTAAAGAACAGAACTTTCAGTCCAGAATTTCATATCCAGCCAAACTAAGCTTCACAACTGAAGGAAAAATAAAATCTTTTATGAACAAGCAAGTACTCAGAGATTTTATTACCACCAGGCCTGCTTTACAAGAGCTTCTGAAAGAAGCATTACACACAGAAA
>CAUYOR010039763.1:0-56429 GCA_963573925.1 Callimico goeldii | reverse complement strand
TGGATCACGAGGTCAAGAAATCGAGACCATCCTGGTCAACAAGGTGAAACCCCGTCTCTACTAAAAATACAAAAATTAGCTGGGCATGGTGACGCGTGCCTGTAGTCCCAGCTACTCGGGAGGCTGAGGCAGGAGAATTGCTTGAACCCAGAAGGCGGAGGTTGCAGTGAGCTGAGATCGTGCCATTGCACTCCAGTCTGGGTAACAACAGCGAAACTCCATCTCAGGAAAAAAAAAAAAAAAAGGCTGGGCGCGGTCGCTCTCGCCTGTAATCCCAGCACTTTGGGAGGCCGAGGCGGGTGGATCACGAGGTCAAGGGATCGAGACCATCCTGGTCAACATGGTGAAACCCTGTCTCTACTAAAAATACAAAAATTAGCTGGGCATGGTGATGCGTGCCTGTAGTCTCAGCTACTCGGGAGGCTGAGGCAGGAGAATTGCCTGAACCCAGCAGGCGGAGGTTGTGGTGAGCTGAGATCGCGCCATTGCACTCCAGCCTGGGCAACAAGAGCGAAACTCTGTCTCAATTAAAAAAAAAAAAAAAAGGTGGGGGGCCATGGTGGCTCCAGCCAGTTGTCCTGGCGCTTGAGGAGGCGAGGCCATGAGTTCAAGGCCAACCTGACCAACATTACATGCTCTCATTGATTGACCAAAAAAAAAAAAAAGAAAAAAAGAAAAAATTAGGTATATTTTATTGATTTTGATACAGTAAATCAGTAAATTCCTGGCTTTTCAGGTCCCTTGGCAGCTCAGGAACCTCTCTTCTGAGGTCTCAGGCAGTCTGGCCTGCAGCCTGGCTTCTTCCTAGGACTCACTACAACCCCAGTACTCATGCACTCATTCCAGGGGCCAGTGGAAGTGCAGGAACCTGATAAGGCTTCTGGGGCTTCACAGTGAGTCCACCTCTGACCCTGGGCTCTCCTTCATCATCACTTCAGGGTTCACCTCACCTCTATTCTTGTTGGATTTCTTTTCCTCTTTCTTGATTTTGCTCCATTCTTTTGGTGGAGCACCTGCTCCAGTAGTTTCTTGGAAAGAGGGTGTGGGAGGTGACAGTTTTGAGACTGTGAATATCTGCAGACTTATTCATTCTGTCCTCACACCTAATAATTTGGCTGGGTAGAGAATATATGAAAAAGCCTTAGAACAGTGCCTGGCACATAGGAAGTGTGATGGAAAGTTCTGGCTGGAGATTATGTTCCTTTAATGTTATTATAGAGAAGTCCAAAGTCATTCTGCCTCCTGGTGCTTAGTATGGAATTTCTTTTCTACTTTGGAAGTGGTAGGATGCTCTCTCTGTCCCCAGGGTATACCCTGACATCTCATGATGGTGGCCTTGCTATGGAACTATATTCATCCGTCACACTTAGCACTTGCAGGTACCTTTCAATATGGAAATGCATGTCCTTCAGTTCTGGGAATTTTCTTCAAATTTTTTTTTTAAAGCCTTTTTTTTTTTTTTTTTTCTGAGACGGCATTTCTCTCTGTTGCCCAGGCTGGAGTGCAATGGCATGATCTTGGCTCACTGCAACCTCCACCTCCCGAGTTCTCCTGCCTCAACCTCCCAAGTAGCTGGGACTATAGGCATCAGCCACCACACCTGGCTAATTTTGTATTTTTACTAGAGACAGGGTTTCACCATGTTGGTCAGGCTGGTCTTGAGCTCCTGACCTCAGGTGATCCACCCACCTCAGCCTCTGAAAGTGCTGGGATATAGGCTTGAGCCACCATGCCCAGCAAGGACCAATTTTTAAAAAATATTATTATTTGAGATGGAGTTTCACTGTGTTGCCAGGCTGGAGTGCAGTGGCATGATCCCAGCTGACTGCAACGTCTGCCTCCTGGGTTCAAGTGATTCTCCTGTCATAGCTTCCCGAGTAGCTGGGACTACAGGCGCGCAGCACCATGCCCAGCTAATTTTTGTATTTTTTAGCACAGATGGATTTTCATCATGTTGACTAGGATGGTCTTGATCTCTTGACCTTGTGATCCACCTGCCTTGGCCCCCCGAAAATGCTGGGATTACAGGCGTGAGCCACTGCGTCCAGCCGTTATTATTTTTTATTGAAACAGGGTCTTGCTCTGTTGCCCAGGCCAGAGTGCAGTGGCACCATCTTGGCTCACTGAAGCCTGGATCTCCCAGGCTAAATTGACTTTTCTGCCTCAGCTTTCTGAGTGACTGAGATACAGGCGCATCCCATAGTGCTGGGCTGATTTTTGTATTTTTTGTAGAGACAATTTTTGTATTTTTCACCATGTTCTCAGACAGGTTTCGAACGTGGTGTGAGCCACCATGCCCAGCCAACTGTTTCTTTCTAAAATAACATCCTTTTCGGCAGCATGTGGTGGCTCATGCCTATAATCCTGGCACTTTGGGAGGCTGAGGCGGGCAGATCACCTGAGGTATTTCGAGACCAGCCTGACCAACGTGGCGAAACCCTGTCTCTACTAAAACTACAAAAACCAGCCTGGCCAACATGGTAAAAGCCCGCCTCTACTAAAAATACAAAAAATTAGCTGAGCGTACTAGTGGGCGCCTGTAATTCGAGCTACTTGGGAGGCTGAGGGAGGAGAACTGCTTGAACCTGGGAGGCAGAGGTTGCAGTGAGCTGAGATCATACCACTGAACTCCAGCCTGGGCAACAGAATGATACTGTCTCAAAACAAAAAAGCAAACCAGAAATTCAGGAATGAGGGTCACCCCTCTCCTCACATCTCCCATGCTGGGCCAGAGCCTGCCTGCAACTGCAGCGTAGAAGCTAGTTATAGACCCCAACCTCCACCCCAAACTCCAGTAGACTCGGGATGGCCAGAGAGAGGGAGTCGGAGCACAAAGGCAGGCCCAGGTGGTAAGGGTCCTGGAACCAGGTGGCTTCAGGTGCATTCAGATCTCTGCTACCTCACTAATTTACCTTGGCTAAGTCACTTCACTTCCCTGATCCCCATGTTATTCAGCTGTAAAATGTGTGGGAAAAACCCTCTTAGGTTGTTAGCTCTTCTGAGGTTGTTGACTTGAGATTGGTGCCTCATAGACACCCAGCCCGTATTTATTGAGTGATTAGCTGGCTGACCAAATGCCTGTTAGAGGTTTGTTAGCAAAGGGCCTGGCTCACAGGGGCTCCTGCTGTGCTTCTACTTGGTGTCTGGCCTTACCATGTGCTGCACCTTTCATGTAGCCTCCTCTCCAAACTTCAGTCCTATCCCACATTGCTCCTTCAGCCTCTTGGGCCACTGCAAACAGGCACTGCTGCTGTGACAAACCAGCCCTCTCCTGCCCGCTATTTATGGTCTCTCCAATGCCCTCCAGCCAAGCCCCACCCCCAGCTTATGTCCCTTATTGTCCCACCTGTGGCCCTGCTTATGACCTCAGACTTGGGACTATAGGCACTCACCACCACACCCAGCTAATTTTTGTATTTTTTAGTAGAGATGGGGTTTTACTATGTTGGCCAGGCTGGTCTCGAACTCTTGACTTCAGGTGATCTACCCGCCTCAGTTTCCCAAAGGGCTGGGATTACAGGCGTGAGCCACCACGCCCTGCCTATAGTTGTGTTTAATAGATATTTTTTGGCTGAGCACAGTGGCTCACTCCTGTAATTGCAACACTTTGGGAGGCCGAGGTGGCATAAGGTCAGGAGTTCGAAACCAGCCTGTCCAATATAGGTAAAACCCCATCTCTACTAAAAAATACAAAAATTAGCCAGATGTGCTGGCACGTGCCTTTAGTCCCAGTTACTTGGGAGGCTGAGGCAGGAGAATCGCTTGAACACGGGAGCGGAAGGTTGTAGTGAACCACGATCACACCACTGCACTTTAGCCTGGTCAACAGAGTGAGACTGTGTCTCAATTAAAAAAAACAAATTTTTGATTTTACATTTAAATTAAAATTAAATAAAAATTAAGAATTTAGCCGGGCGCAGTGGCTCACACCTGTAATCCCAGCACTTTGGGAGGCCGAAGGGGGTGGATCATGAGGTCAAGAGATCGAAACCATCCTGGTCAACATGGTGAAACCCTGTCTGTACTAAAAATACAAAAAATTAGCTGGGCATGGTGGCACACGCCTGTAATCCCACTACTTGGGAGGCTGAGGCAGGAGAATTGCCTGAACCCAGGAGGTGGAGGTTGCGGTGAGCCGAGATCGCACCATTGCACTCCAGCCTGGGTAACAAGAGCAAAACTCCGTCTCAAAAAAAAAAAAAGAATGTATACAGAATATAATATAAAATCATATAGCCATTTCACACTGACTTCTTCCAATTGGTAATATGTATTTAAGGTTCCTTTGTGTCTTTTCATGGTTTAAAAATTTATTTCTTTTTATTAATTAACAATGTTCCATTGTATAGCACACCACAGTTTATTTGTCCATTCATCTACTAAAGGATATCTTTGTTGCTTCCAACTTTTGGCAATCACGAATAAAGCTTTTCTAAACATTCACGTATAGCTTTTATTTTTGGCAGAAATTTTCAACTCATTTGAGTAAATGCCAAGGAGGACAATTACTCGGTTGAATGGCAAGAATATGTTTAATCTCGTAAGAAACTACCAAGCTTCCGAGGTGGCTGTACATTTTGCATTCCTGCCAGCAGTGAATAGAGTTCCTGTTGCTCCCTGTCCTCACAGCACGTTGCATTGTCACTACTTTGGATTTTATCTGTTTTACTAGGAGCATAATGGCATCTCAATGTTGTTTTAATTGGCAATTCCTTGGTGATACACAACATGGAGCATCTTTCCATATGCTTATTTGCCATCTGTATATATTCTTTGATAAGATGTCTGTTCAGATTTTTGCCCATTGTCTAATTGAGTTTGTTTTATTGTTGAGTTTTAAGAATTCTTTGTATGTTTTCTTTTCTTTCTTTTTTCTTTTTTTCTGAGACGGAGTCTTGCTCTGTCACCCAGGCTGGAGTGCAGTGGTGTGATCTCGGCTCACTGCACCCTCTACCTCCCAGGTTCAAGCAGTTCTCCTGCCTCAGCCTCCTGAGTAGCTGGGATTACAGGTGCCCACCATAATACCCGGCTAATTTTTGTATTTTTAGTAGAGATGGGGTCCCACCATGTTGGCCATTGATGGTCTCAAACTTCTGACCTTGTGATCCACCTGCCTCAGCCTCCCAAAGTGCTGGGATTAAAGGCATGAGCCACCATGCCTCGCCTCTTTGGATGTTTTCTATACCAGGTTTTTGAAAATCAGATATGTGTTTGTAATTGTTATTTCCCAATCTGTGACTTATCTTTACATTCTCTTCCCAGGGTCTTTCTAAACATTTGCTTTTATTACTGTCATTCTCCTTTGGGCACACAGATACAGATTTGCAGTGTGAATGTGCCTTTCTCTCTAATGAATGACGAGGACTGGCCAGGCGTTGTCTTTGCCTGAGAGGAATAGCAGTGAATCATTTTCCTCTTTGTGTCACGCCGTGAGGTCTCACTGCATTCCCTCCCGTCTTCCCACCTCAACCAGCCTCTCCTCCACTCACCTGCCAGGTGAGCACCTTAGACTCCCCAGGAGAAGCTTCTCAGCTCCAAAAATGGAGACAAACCCTAGACTTCTCCAGGTAAGGTCTTCTCTGGAGAAGGCCCCAGCTGGGGACAGGAGTCTTGTGGGGTCCCTACAAAGAGGCAGAAAAGGGGAAATTTCTCTGCAGATGGCCTGCAGAGGCATTTTTATCCTGAATTCAGCCAAAACCAAAAGAATGTGTGCCTGTGGTTTCTGAGTAATTCCCATGTCCAGTACTGCTCCCTTTGTCCCCTTGTGAGGGCCCCTCATGTCCTCAAGAAGGCTGTATCCAGCCCAGGGGAGGTGTGGCCACCACCACATGCCCCCTGAGGGCTTCCTGCATTGACCTCTGCAGCCAGTCCCTCCAGGAAGTGGCAGACACCCGTCCAGGTGAGGCCCACGTGTCACCTCTGCCTGGAGCTTGTGATGTAGGTGTCCTGGGCCCTGGCTTCCACCAGCCGGGACCAGTGCTCACTTGTCCCAACTTCCCAGTGTGCCTGGGGGCTCCCGGTGTCCACCCAGCCCTGACTTACCATTCCTGTCCCACTTTTTCATTCTGCATCTGAAAATATATCTTTATCATGGCAGGACACGTACTTTCCACTTCATATAGTCCGAGAGTCATTATTTAATGAAACAGGAATATGTCTTGACCCCATCCCTCTTTAATGAGAGATTTGTAGCCGGTTCCACTGAGTTCCATAATGCCTGCACCTGAACAATGACTCCCCTCTCATATCCACAGCCTCTTGTCCTCCCAGGGCTGACCTCCATCCCAAAGACTTCATCACATCCAGGGGTCTTGATAGAGACACTCTCCCATCTTTCTAAGTTCAGGGAACTGAAGAAGGTGAACCGCATAGTCTAGGAGAATAACCATGTTGGCTGAGCTCAGAGGTCCCAGCAGGAGCCAGATCGTGCTTGTAGGTCCTGCTAAGAATTTTATGTCTTATCCTAAAGCAAGGGAAACAACTGGCGTGTTTTTAGACCATGTCTGAGTAGTGACATGAGAAGGCGCCAGTAGGTAGTTCTGTGGCAAGTTCACGTTTTTTAAAAGAATGCTCTGGGCACTTTTGCAGAAATAAAGCAGCTTGAGTGAAAATAAAAGAGGATGTATGTGAGCTCTGTGACCCTTTCCACACCTAGGCGTATACCCAACAGAAATGCCTACATATCTTTATCAAAAACATGTACAGGATGGTTCATGGCAGCATCATCAGTCATAGCAAGAACCTGGAGACACTCGAATGTCCGGAAATAGTAAAATGTAGGACTAAGTTGTGATATATTCACACAATGGAGTGCTATCCAGCAATGAGAAGGAAGAAAATACAACTACACACAACAACATTAACCAATCTCACAAACATCCCATTCAGTAAAGGGAACCAGGAAAACACATCCATGTGGTGTGATTCCATTTACTCCAAGTCATCAGCAGGGAGAATGAGGTGGTGACACTCAGAAGCAGCTTAGAGTTTACTCCAAGGATAACAGCCAGAGTAGTGGCTGGACGGGCATGGGAGGGGCTTCTGGCAGGAGGACAGTGTTCTGGTTGTTGAAGTGGGTCTGAATTAAATAAGCTTGTTTGAAACGTCATTGAGCTGCACGTCCGTGGTTTGTACACTTAGCTGTATGCAATCAAAAGTTAAATAAAAATGAATTTAAAGTTTTTTACAATAATGAAAGGAGGAAGGGAGGGATGAGAGAAGAAAGGAGAAAAGAAAGGGAAGGGAAGAAGGAAAGGAAGACAGGAGGGAAGGGGAGGGTTCTGATGTCTCGACGTCCAGATGCCGTGGTCCTGAAAGGTCAGTTTCATGATACTCTCCGGGAGAAGAGTTGGGCTGGTTTCAGAAAGAAGACCTTTAGAGTAGAAGTAAAAATATTTGGCTCAGAGGAAGAAAGAAAACCATGTCAATTAATACATCATTTCATCATCTTCCCTCAATAGCAGTAGCACAAAGATGGCAAAATATTGGGACAATGGGATACTTCAGACAATAGAATCAAGATGGCTTCTCCCTTCAAACTCACAGCAAAAAGAGGCTGAGGTCCTCCTTGCGTCACACGGAAGAGCACTCTTTCTTTTATTCTCTAAGCCACTGCTGTTCACCATAACCTTCTGTGATGACAGTGATGTTCTGACCCTGTGCAGACCAATATGCCAGCCCCCAGCCCCTGTGGCCTCCGGGCACTCCAAGTGTAGCTGGTACAACAGAGGAACTAAATCTTTAATCTTACTTAATTTCAATTAATTTAAAATTACAGAACCATGTGTGACTAGCAGCCACTCCCTCAGACAGCCCAGGTCTAAACTCCACATGGGCTCAAAGCCTGAGGATTCCGCCCATCTTTCCCAACTTTTCATCCACTCACCACAGAATGCATCCAGGCAGGCCTCACGAATACACCTAATCTTTGTCACTGTTAGAATCCTCATTTGCAAGCAACAGAAAGCAACTCTGGCTGATTGATGCAGAAATTGGATTTATTCAATTTATTAAAAGGATATTGAATGGCATGAATCTCCAAGGGGTCACAAAACCAGGTAAAGAGGCTGTGGAGCCAGGAATGATGTCTGAGATGCAGCAGAGACTTTTCTAGTCCTGACACTGCCACCCTCGCCACCAGCAGCGAAGCACCGGCATCACGGAGAGTGTCGGGGACCCCCGACTGCTGGTCAGGATCTCCATGCCACCAGGGACACCCTTACTGGATACGTGCGTTAAATATGTAATGCTGGACTGCAAATACGACATGAGGTCGTGTTTGAAATGCACATTTTGGACAGCATTGCTGTTAGCCTAGTAAACATTACTGATTAGCATCACTAGGTATTAAGCAGAGAACCCTCCAGCTCAAAGGAACCAGCAAAAATAGGCTTCTGTTGAGAAGACAGAGAGGAAGGGAGGTTTCCATGATCAGTTATCACCCGCCTTGGAAGATGGAGTCAAAACTGAGCCATTCAAAAGTGATGGATGGATGTCATCTTTGTGAGAAGCACTCATTTCTACCCATTCTTTATGGAGTGCAGGGATAACAGAACAGCTCCTCCTCTGAGCACCGGATGGCCCACCCATCAGGCACTTACAGCCATCAGTGCAAATGTGAAGCAGTCCATTCGGATGCACATTCTCTGGCCTGGCTGAGGAGTCTCCCTTAGCAGTGTTCCATTTTCTGGGGCTGCTGTAACAAATTACCACAAACTAGGTCACTTTCCACAGCAGACAGTTATTCTCTCACAGTTCCAGAGGCCAGAAATCCAAATGAAGGTGTGGGCAGGGCTGCACTACTTCCAAAGGCTCTAGGAAAGGATCCTCCCCGCCTCCCCCGGCCCTGGGTGGCTCCAGGCGTCCCCTGGCTTGCAGCCCCGTGCCTCTTCCTCCCTTGCTCCCTGTGGGTTTTGTCGCTTTCCTGTGTGTCCTGGAGTTTTTAAGTCAAATATGTCTGCATGACCTTACTTTCCCCTGCACTACAGCACTCTATGTGCAGACTGTGAAGGACTCCCTCCAAGCACATAAACCCTTTCGCTACTGAGTCAAAGGAAGGGCTGGGGCTCCTGAAGGTGGCAGGGGGCTGCACGTGAAGGCTGAGGACAGTGACAACCTAGAAATCAATAGAGAAGAATCCCCATCGGCCGGGATGGTTTTCACAGTGGAAGCTGGGGCTGGGCACACAGCGGCCCTCCTGTATTGCCTCTGACTTTTCCACTTTGAAATCTGCCCTGGTGATCTCTCACATGGGTAGGGAGGACACCGGCTGGCTCCTTTTCAAAGCCGCGTTGTGATCCAGAGCTCACCGAAGGTGCTTGTTCAGCCAGCACCTGGTGACTCCGATGGAGGGTCACAGGCCTGTGATATGCGGCCAACAAAGAGAGGCAGGGCTGAGCCCCACATCCTTGGTCCTTCCCCTTGCAGCCCCTCCCCTCCTCTTCCCTCCTCACTTAGGCACCTCATGGGGAGGGGGGCGACTGTTAGCGGATTGCGGGTGCTTCTGGGGCGACGTGTTGTGCTTTCACTTGCTGGTATATAGTTTGCTTCATCATTATTCATACAACCCAATGTATATGTCTAATGTTCATTGGTATATATGTTATGCAAAAACTCAGAGAATTTTTTAAAAGGCTTAAGAGTGATTCACTTGAGGTTAATAGGAATCAAAAAGCTTCATGGTCCAAAGCAATGAATCTCTAATGGAGAACTTTCTAAATTGTGGGGAGGGAGGGTAGACAGATAGTGGAGCTGGCTGTTTGCCTCCTTTACCCCTGACGCTCACAGCACAGCATGTGGGGAATCCATGAGCATCTTCAGGAAGCAGACAGAGTTAAATGCAGCAGAGATTAATTGAGGAGAGCAGCTGTGAAGGATAAAGAAAGATGGAGCAGGGGTAGGCAGGCTGAGCTTCAGGATGCGATGCAGGTCTGGTCCCTGGGAAAGGAGGATGGGAAGGAGGGAGAACTGGGCAGGAAGTCCCTGACTGCAGGAAACACTGGGAAATCTCGGGCAGCAAGGCAGGAAGTATGGTCACAGAGGTTGCCCATAGAGGAGCCTCATATGGAGTCCCAGCAGCCTCCCTGCACCTTGATCGTGCTTAGACACTGACCAGGTGGCTTCTGAAGGCCCCTGAGGACAGAGACTGTGGTGAATGATTCCCCTTCTGGTGACTCCCTCTTGAAGGGACTTGAAGGGACGTTTGAACAACACTCCCCATGGCTGCCACCCTACACTGCTGCATAGACCTCATCAGACTACACCTGCCAGTAGAGAGAGGATGTATCAGTCCATTTTCACGCTGCTGATAAAGACATACCCAAAACTGAGAACAAAAAGAGGTTTAGTTGGACTTACAGTTCCACATGGCTGGGGAGGCCTTGGAATCATGGCGGAAGGTGAAAGCCACTTCTTTCATGGTGGTAGCAAGAGAAAAATGAGGAGTAAGCAAAAGCAGAAACCCCTGATGAACCCATCAGATCTCGTGAGACTTGTTCATGATCACGAGAACAGCACGGGAAAGACCGGTCCCCATGATTCAATTACCTCCCCCTGGGTCCCTCCCATGACATGTGGGAATTCTGGGAGCTATAATTCACGTTGAGATTTGGTGTGAACACAGCCAAACCATATCAGAGGGTGACTACATGAATTGGATGTTTGCAACATGCAGGCCAAAGTCTAAGGAGTTTGCATATATTCATGCATTTACTTTAAAAGCCTCCCAGTGAAGTTGGTACCATAATCATCATTCCCATTTCGCAGAGGAGGCAACCAAGGCACAGAGAGGTGAAGTGACTTGGCCAAGGTCACACAGCCAGTGCGTGAAGGAGCTGGAACTATGTTAACGCAGGACACCAGATCCAAAGCCTAGCAGTGCTATAGTTTTGTCCAGAAGGAAAAACTCACACAGCCATTCAGGCCTGGAGTCTCTTCCTCCTGCAGAAGCTCTGAACATACCCTGTTGGTGTCTCCTAACACCAGTGTGTTTTGCCACCCTTATTCACAAGGAGTTAATTGTATTTATGTTCAGTGATAGTTTTCCATCTGTGGTCATAGTACAAAGTTGTGTTTTTTACATAAAAAAAGAAATTGATTCTTGAAGTCTAGTTAATAGCAGACAGCCTAGAGCATCTAGGGGTCAACAGATGTTTGCGACATTCTTTGAAATGAGTCATAAGAGAAGATGAATAGAGGGCTGGGGAGTGGACAGATATGCAATAGAGCAAACACAGCAGAATGTCACTTAGAGAAGTGAGGCAGTGGGTATTTGTGCACTGGTCAATTTATTTTTCTCTATGGTTAACATTTTTCATAATAAAGTCTTGAAAAAATAATCCACATATTGGGAACTTGAGACGGCATGTGGGTATGGCAGTAATTCCACAGGTGGACTGAGCCCTGCTGAAGTCTGGGAAATACTGCATACATGTGAGCATGTCTAGGTAAGAGCCAGGGAGTGCTTCCCCAGAATTGGCAGAGGAGAGAGAAGACTGAATGAACCAAGCGGCTCAGGGGGTTCCCTGGCACCGGAGCCAGCCGCAGTCTCTGGGGAGGATCCACCTGAGCTGAGTCACATCCACAACCTAAACAGGACCGGGGGCATCGTCTACAAACACGTTGTCTACTATCCAAGACTTTCAGATCTGAGTCATCTTCCCAAACCCAGGAATGCCACCAAGACATCAGGTCAAAAACGAAAACAAAATAAAGCAGGCAGCCTGTCGCGGACCCACCTGCCAAAATCAGGAGGCAAAGAAAACGTTCAGGAAGTTTTCTAGGTATGACAGGGTGAGCCCGGAGCAGCCAGTGGTGCTCAGCGTGAGGGTGGCGTTAGTTAGGAGAGAGGCTGTGAGCGCCAAACGCTGGGAGATGGGAATATTCTACAGCAACAAGGAATTAGTCTAGTCTTAGGAAGGAACTGCCTTACCAGTTGGTGGGCACAAAAATGCTGCCGATGCTTGTAGATGAACTCTGCCTAACAGTCACTGAGCACATGCTATCAATAAACTACTCAAATTCCATTTCCCGGATTCCAGCTGTAAGGGTTCTGCCATAGTTGAGGACCACGTGTTGTTACCGATACTTGTATTGATGCAGTCACCTTTATCTCATCATTAGCGGTAATGCCGTGAAGCCGTGGTTTTGATATCTAGGAATATATACCTTTAAACATAAAGTAAATTCTTAACTGTTAAAGCAACACATAGCTGTGTCCTCAGACATAATAAGCTGGCAGTCATTATGTTATGCATTCGTTCTGAATTATGTTCATAGATAATGCATATAATGAACATATGTTCATAACTAACGCACGTAAAGAGCGCCAGCTTATTATGAATAAGGGCTGTTCCAACCATATTAAGCCACTGGACATCACAGTAACCCTAAAGTGCAAGTACTGTCATTATCCCCACTTCACAAGAGGGGACTAATGCAAGGAGAGATTAACTGACTTGCTCGACTGTAGCCACAGGGCTACCATCGGGCTTTGAACCCAGGCATCTGGCACCAGAGCCTGTCTCAGTATCTCTGCACTACGTGGCCTTATGCTCATCCACGCCACAGAGTCAGGTGTGCACCACCAGCCACACTTGTCTATGAGCTGAGAAACACCCCCGCGAGGTCACCAGAAGTCAGACAAGCTTGCTCTCCTCGCCTGACACCCTGCTGCCCTCTTTGGGATGCTGGTGAGCCTTCTTTCTCTGTAAGTCAGAAAATGTCACAGATATCTACCTGCAAAGCCAAGGAAGGCTTCCTACTCAGGAACCGGCAGAGGGTGCCTTGGCAGAAGCAGCTGAACCGAAGCCATTTGATAGATGGTCTCTAGGAAAGAGTTGGTGGTTCTGTTGGTCAATCAATACTGAGAGGGAATAAGCCTTTCGCAGAAGTCCCAGAATGCCTTGTGCTTCACAGCCTGCCAGGCTGACCATCAGACCAGAGGGGAAGCCCAGCGTGTATAATTTCTTTCTAGAAAAAATTTAAGGTTTTTTTTCTAGAAAACCTTAGAGGGTTTCTTTCTAGAAAAAATGTTAAGGAGGGTTTCTTTCTAGAAAAATGTTAAGAATGAAGGTCCCACGAAGTACTTGGCAAAAGAGCCAGTGGTATGATAATGCAACATTATTTTCCACTGTTACCAAGTCAAGAACCATCTTCCAGAAGCACTATGCACGGGTGAGCAGGTTGTGTATTGCAGGAGTCGGGCAGAAGGCTGCCGTCACACAGATGTCCACGTCTGGAAGAAGCAGCCCTTACTCCTTTCTGAGAACACCTTGGATGATGGCCTGGCTCAAGCGTGGGCATCCTCCACCAACAGGATCCACTGGCACAGGGGCCGACAATGGCCATTTGCTATTACCTAGGAGACTGCAAGCATGGAAGAGCTGTAGATGACCTCTTCAATGCAGATGAGCCACCCTGTGGTTGCTTCATGCTGATTGCAATCACACAGACAGAAGGTCAGGGTGAGGGCTGGTGAAGAGAGGAAAGCTGTGCAGAGGAAGTCTGACTCATTCCCACGCATGTGGAAGAGAAACACGTTTTGTCTGTGATGTTCCCAGAAGCGTCTTCCCCCCCACCCCAAGGCACACAGGTTTGGTCTGCCTCTCCCGCCCTGCTGCACCTCCAGGACATGGTGAGTGAAAATGCACTCCTGTTTGCTCTGCTGTCCGCACTGAAAGCAGAGGATTCTTTTCCTCTTGTGGCCTCCCTTTGTTCACTGTGAGGCAATAGCAGCGACCGCAATGTGATGACCCAGTGCCCTCCGCAGACCAAGATCTGGGGAAGGTCTGTGTGTGACGGAGGGGCCTTCGGGGGTAGAACATTCTGTTTAGAGCCACAGATCTCAGTAGAGATGTGACTGTCCCCACACCCATGTGTTTTCCACATCTTCAGGAGGGGTTATTTTTCACAAGGGTTAGGGCATACTCTTGCATTTCATGGTCAGAAGTCAGAGGTACTAAATGCCCTGCAATGTCCAGGACAGGCCCATGGAACAAAGAATTGACCTGCGTTCTGGCCGGGTACAGTGGCTCACACCTGTAATCCCAGCACTTTGGGAGACTGAGTCCAGGAGTTCCAGACACATGTGAGCAACATGGTAAAGCCCCATCTCAACAAAAAAAAAAAAAAAAAAAAAGGAACCAGGTGTGGTGGTGCACACCTGCATTCCCAGCTACTCAGGAGGATGAGGTAGGAGGATCACTTGAGTCCAGGAGGTCAGGCCTTCAGTGAGCTGTGAATGTGCCCCTGGACTCTAGCCCGGGTGACAGAGTAAGACTCTGTCTTAAAAAACAATTGTGTGAGTGTGCATTCATGTGTGAATTGTGAGTGCGTGTGTATGCATGTGCCTGCATATGTGTGTGTGCGTGCATATGCAAGTGTGTGTGTGTATGTGTTTGCATATTGTGTGAGTGTGTGTATGCATGTGCCTGTATGTGTGTGTGCCCTGTGTTATTCACAACTTGTAACTGTCCCATCGAACTAAAGGGGAAAGCTGTGGTTCTGTGCACTGTAGTGGTGAGTCTCCAGGCCAGGCATCCCCCAGGCAGTGATGGGTCAGTGCCCCGGATGGCCTTCATGTTGAGGCACCTACATCGTGGGCCTCCTGGGCATGAGAAGAAGACAAGAAGAGTGTGCGCTGACTCTTAAATGTTTCCAACCAGAGATGACACCCATCACGCACAACCATAGATGTTTCACAAGTGCAAACTCAGGGAATATTTTGTTTGTTATCACTTTGTTGAGAGTTCTTCCCCACACTGGAAAATCTCTTCAGCAGCTACTAAGTGTCAACGTGCGTTCAATCTGCAGCATTTACGATGATTATGAAGAGATGCTTTCTCGTGCGGTCATACTCAAATGGCATGTTGAAATATGGATCATTAAATTATACATGCATTTTATCTGATTTGATATCCAGTTAGAGCATTGTATTAATCTTAATAAAATTACCTTGTATGTACATGACATGATCTGTGAATTCCATTTCAGTGTTGTAAAAGAGGAGTTTTAAAACATTCGTTAAGCAATGGAGTCCTGTCATGTCTGATACGGCTGAGGGCCACGGGTTTCAGAAACTTCCTGTTTGTTTTTCTCGTGTGATGGTTTCAGAAATTTGGTGCCATTTCATCATTCCTCTTAGAACTCTTGCACACAAATTCCCGTTTTTATCCATTCACGTATCACCTCTTTCTTGTGTGCCTACTATATGCCAAGCAGTTCCAGATGATACAGTGGATAAACAAAACAGCTAAGGTCTTGCCCACTGTCTCAATTAGTCAGGATCAGTTAGGTTGTGCTGAGGTAACAAACAGCACCAGAACCTCAGCATCCTTCTGCAACGTGTCTCTGTTGCTCATGCAAAGACAGCAGTGGTGACTCTCCAGGGCTGACACCCCCCAGGCAGTGACAGCTCAGCCTCCCAGACAGCCTTCCTGTTGAGGCACCTACATCGTGGGCCTCCTGGGCAGGCAAAGAAGACAAGAAGACTGTGTACTGGCTCTGAAATGTTTCCAATCAGAGGTGACACTCATCACTTCTTCTCCCACATCATTGGCCAGAGGACGCCACACGCCCATACTACACGTAAGGAGATGGAGCATACCATCCTCCAATGTGTCGAAGAAGGTGAGAGAAGTGGGAGGAGATCTGTATCTGGTCATTCTCCATCTTCTCCCAAGCCCACAGATGCCTTTCGGGTATGGTGACTACACCTGAGAAGGGCAGTTTCCATTGTATTCATCAGAGTATAATCAAGAGACGGAATCTGCATCAGTCATTTGTACAGAGAGATTTTAACATAAAGAATTGTTAACCAGATATGAAGCTACTAACTCTATAACCACAAGGGGAAAAGGAGCCTGGGTGACACCATGGAGCCTGATGCGTAAAGCAGCCACCACTCTTGGTGCTGAAGCAACAAAGAGGAGATTGGAATTACCCAAACCTGGAAGCTTACAGATGTCCTGTGGGTCTGGGGACCCCTCCAAGGAGAGCTTGATGCTCAGCTGATGCTGGCCCCTCCACATCTGGGCGTGGAAGCCAGGCCTCCAAGGTGGGGGGACTGGCTGACTGACGGTACTGGCCGTGAGGGAGTGAAATGAGGCTGCTTCTGCAAGTGCTGGAGAAACTGATCTGGATCCAGTTGCTGCTGTGGGAAGGGGCTGAGGCTGTGCGGTGAAGCATGGCTCCCGTAATGCTCATGGGAACAGCAAGAAGACAAGCAGCCCAGAAAGAAGAGATAAAGCAGCAAATCCCTCCTTCTTCCTCCAGCCTGAGGCCTCCTGATTCCCTCCCTGGAAGAGCCTGAAAGAAAACAGCTGGTAAATCAGACATATGCTGATTTTATAGGGTCACAAAACAGAGCATGGAAGGTGGATTTGGAGCTCAGAGACAATAACTGCTTTTCATGATGTTTACTTTTTTAAATGTGCTGATATGTATGCCTCCTGTGTCTCATTTCTACAAAACAAAATTCAGTAATTGTTTCGGCGTATTCTGCCACACTCCATTTATGGTTACCCTCAATGTGCTGGGAAATGCAACCTCTATCTTCCCAAGACCAGAGCCTTGATTCTGCAAAAGTTTCAAGGGATGTAAATCGGAAGTGGACATTTAGGTCAAACATGAAGCCCTGTTAACTTCATCTTCACTTTCACAGCTGGTTCAGTGTCAAAAATAATTTATGATCCCAAAGAAAAGAAAAAGATCTTCGGTAGTTTTCAAAAGTGGGTTTTGTTTCCAAGGAATGTTAGGTTTAGAGAAAGTTTTAGCAAAAGGAGAAATAGTTCAACGCCTGGTAGCAGAAGAAATGTCAGTCCATTTAGAGATTTTTTTTAAGATTTCCAGTTTTTCCTCTTTATATTTTTGTCTATATGTTTGTGTATGTGTGTGCATGTGTGAGTGTGCACGTGTGTGCATGTGTGTGCATGCATATGCAAGTGTGTGTGCATGTGCGTATTGTGTATGCATGTGCCTTTGTGCATGCATGTGTGTGTGCATGTGTGCATTGTGTGAGTCTGTGTATGCATGTGCCTTCATGTGTGTTTGTGTGTGCATGTGTGTGTGCATTCATGTGTGAATTGTGAGTGCGTGTGTATGCATGTGCCTGCATGTGTGTGTGCATGCATATGCAAGTGTGTGTGTGCATGTATATGCAAGTGTGTGTGTGCATGTGTTTGCATATTGTGAGTCTGTGTGTATGCATGTGCCTATATGTGTGTGTGCATATGCAAGTGCGTGTGTGCATGTGTTTGCATATTGTGAGTCTGTGTGTATGCATTTGCCTGCATGTGTGTTTGTGCATGCATATGCAAGTGTGAGTGTGAATGCATGTGTGAATTGTGTGCGTATGCCTGTGCCTGCATGTGTGTGCATGCATATGCAAGTGTGTGCATATGCATTTGCATATTGCGTGTATGCAGTGCCTGCATATGTGTGTGCATGTGTGCATATGCAAGTGTGTGAGTGTGTGTGCATGTGTGCATTGTGTATGCATGTACCTGCATGTGTGTGCATGTGTGCATATGTAAGTGTGTGAGTGTGCATGCATGTGTGCATTGTGTGTGTGCGTATACATGTTCCTGCATGTGCCTGTTTGTGTGCATGTGTACATATGTGAATGTGTGTGTGTAAGTGTGCACCTGTGTGTGCATGTGTGTGTGTGATTACAGGTAAGGATTTTTCCAGTAGGCCCAGAAAGAGGAGAGGGAGTCTCTGCATATGCAAGACTCATTTGCCAGTTCACTGGCCTGCTTCACGAATGTAGCCCATTTACTTTCCTTTGTGCTCCTTGGGGATGAGAAAGATATCAAGAGCCCAGAGGGAAATGGACTAAAAAGTGCCCAGGCAAAGGGGTCATCTCTGCCACCTTCCCTATCCCACTCCCCAAGTGCCTAGGCTGTCATGGAGCTGCCTTGTTTCCATTTGCATTCCAGTTCATGGAGAGAGGGAGAAAAAAAACAGCAGCTTTGAATCACAAATTTTATCACATACACGGAGAAGCGGGGGATTATGACTCACAGTGTCCAAAAGACCGGTGGTTTCTCTATATTTTCAAAAATATTGTTTGCATGTAGTTGTTTTTATTTATAGTCAGAAATACGTCAAAGGACGTGGGTTGCTGTCAGCGTTTTTCCTCCTATTTTCCACGATTCCACTATCAGGACAAATGCTATTGTCCCTGGAATCTTACTGTCCTGATAAATGAACTGTCACAGCCTGGGTAGAAAAAAACACAGCACAGGGTAATGAAACAAGCAACTACTTTGGAGTGAGAAAGCCTACCTCCACACCCTAGACCTTGGGCTTAGTAACCAAGCAACCTCGGGAAAGGTAGCGTAGAGTTCTGATTCTGAGGAGTCTCAGTTCTCTAACCTGGAATGCTGGGTGTGGAGCCAGCTGGGGTTGTTGACTCTTTCCTTGCCAGGTGCTCACATTCCCAGGGGCTGCAAATGTAAGTGTGGTTGAAGACAAGAGGGCGGGGTGGGGCCTCCAGTAACTGGAGATCACTGAGCTGGTCATACCAGCTACCAAAGCCAAGGTGACACAGCTCTTCCCAGCTCTGCTGTCAGTGACTTTGGGTTAGCAGCATGAAATCATAAGTGTTTATACTACAGGAACTGGTTTACACACAGAGCTGGTTGTTAAGCATTTACTGGCACACCATTGCCTTGAAGCCTGTGTCTTGGTAGTTAAATGCAGATTTTTAAATGTGAAATGTACCTCTCCTATGATCCTGAGTTTGCTAACCTTACCCCACATCCAGAGAATTGCAAGAGCTTCTGGGCTCGAGGCAAAGAAGCTTCACAGAGCTGTTTGTTGGAGGCCTTGCCAGGATGAACCAATGGACCATGGGCGCAGTGAAGCTTAGGTCCCTGCCACCGCCTGGCACACCAGAGCTTAGATCCCTGACACTGATGGGCACCACAGAGCTTAGATCCCTGCCACTGCCTGATGCCACAGAGCTTAGATCCCTGCCACCGCCTGGCGCACCAGAGCTTAGATCCTTGCCACTGCCTGATGCCACAGAGCTTAGATCCCTGCCACCGCCTGGCGCACCAGAGCTTAGATCCCTGCCACCGCCTGATACCACAGAGCTTAGATCCCTGCCACCGCCTGATACCACAGAGCTTAGATCCCTGCCACCGCCTGGCGCCACAGAGCTTAGATCCCTGCCACTGCCTGATACCACAGAGCTTAGATCCCTGCCACCGCCTGATACCACAGAGCTTAGATCCCTGCCACCGCCTGGCACCACAGAGCTTAGATCCCTGCCACTGACCCCCAGACAGCTGTCCTTTCCCCACTGCCTCCCTCTAGGATTTGACCCTGAGCATTTGAATTCCATTTCATTTAGGTTTTATTTAAATTGACATTTTTCTTTTCATAAATGGAAGGTACTGGCCAAGGGAGTCTTAGGTGATAGTTTTCTTAACTAATGAGACTTTCTGCATTGGAAGCTCTCTACAGAACCAGCAAAACAGCTTATCCAAGTCCCTCAGCCTCAGCTGCCTCATCTGTCAGATACAGCCAATACCTTCATTCACTCAAGGAAAGATTATCGAGGCCTTATTACATACCAAGCATTGCTAGAAGATAGAATTGGGCTGGATGATTTTTTAAAGTAACTTTGTCCCAGAAAGAGAAGTTCTGAGCATTCACTACCATCCTCAGCTGACTGCATTGCATCAGTCAGACATAAAAACCCACCCATGGTGGGAATTCTCTGAACTGACCTCAGATCACCATGAGGCACGACCTAGCAGCCAAACCATCAGCCTCTCAGACACTCTCCAAGTCTTCTGCGACTTGCTGGGGTCACGTTGACCTTCAATGACCTAATGAAAGTGGGTTTGACCACGTGCGGTGGCTCACGCCTATATTCCCAGCACTCTGGGAGGCCAGGGTGGGCGAGTCACTCGAGATTGGGAGTTACCAGCCTGGCCAACATGGTGAAACCCCGTCTCTACTAAAAATACAGAAAATGAGCAGGGGCCGGTGGTGGGCGCCTGTAATTCCAACTACTCGGGAGACTGAAGCAGAAGAATCACTTGAACCCAGGAGGCAGAGGTTGCAGTGAGCCAAGATAGCGCTACTGCACTCCAGCCTGGGCAAGAGAGTAAGACTCTGTCTCAAAAATAATAATAATAATAATCATAATAATAATAATAAAGTGGATTTGACTCCCACTTTTAATGGAATATAATATCTATCCTTTCCAGTGTCTTACAGATTTATGCCAAGGTCGGATCGAACGTAGAAAAAGGTTTCCTAGGCTGGGGGCGGTGGCTCACGCCTGTAATCCTATCACTTTGGGAGGCCAAAGTGGGTGGATCACAAGGTCAAGAGATCAAGACCATCCTGGCCAACATGGTGAAACCCTATCTCTGCTAAAAGAGGTGACGCATGCCTGTAGTCCCAGTTAGGAGGCTGAGGCAGAAAAATCGCTTGAACCCCGGGAGCAGAGGCTGCGGTGAGCTAAAATCAAGCCACTGCACTCCAGCCTGAGTGACAGAGCAAGGCTCTGTCTTAAGAAAAAAAAGAAAAAAGAAAAAGGTTTCCTAACTGCATCTTGCTGAGAATTCCTCTCCTCATTCACTTTCCTGCAGACTGGATAGAGCCATCTGGAGGTGGAACTCTGCTGATTTTCAACATGGCCACCATGTAAATGGCAGTTGCTGCTGGCGGGCTGAAAGGCCCCCATGTGGCCCCTCAATCTGGCCTGGCTTCCCTGTGAGGAGGCATCTGCACGGCTAGTGTCCCAGGAACACTAGGTGGAAGGTTTTTCATGACCCGGCACCAGAAACCTCAAACTCCTATCAAATTCTACTGGTCACAGGCAGGGGACTAAAGGAAAACTTGCCTCTACCCTCTGAAGTTTTGCTGAAAAATCCACTCACAAAAGGCGGGTTCATGGGAGAAATGGCATACAAATGAATTAGCGTGCATGGAGAGAAAAGCACAGTGTCGTTACTCCCCCACCTGGCACAATAAGGTGTGCAGGTGGTTATGTACCCTTCTTGGGGAAAGGAAGATGGGAACGTGTGGATGGTTGTAGTAAATGACTTTTAGAGAAATTCGATGGGCTTGAAGAATGGATGGTGGTCTGGGGCAGTCTGTAGAGCCTGCATAGCAGGAGGTGGTTTGTAACAAAAGCCTGTCCGGCTGTGTTGAAAGACTTCCATCTTTCTTCCTGCATATGAATTCAGTGGATAAGAACTCAGGGAAAGCACCAGAGGTGCCTGTTTTCTTCTGGTGGGGTCTGGGCTTTAGGTGGATAAGGGAACCTCAGAGAACTTCATCCTGTGCTTTAAGGGAGACAGAGGATTGAGAGAGGGTTGGAGGGTGATGGTGGGAAGGTCAAAGAGACTGAGCTGCTTCCTCAGCTCAGCATGACCACGATCCATAATTTGAGATGTCGGTTTCTAAGCCCCAACACCAGCAACTCACTCAGGCCAGCCCAGATTCGAGGCGAGGGGATTAGACTCCACCTCTTTAGTGGAGACATAACAAGGTCACTTTGGAGAGGACATGGGCAGGTAGGAGAGACTGTTGTGGTCCTCTTTGGAAAATGCAGTCTGCCACATACGTTCACCTCCCAGAGTCTCAAGGTTCTTTAGAAAAAAGGAGCTGTCACAGCGGCAGCCTGGCAAGGCCATTGTGAAGGACCGTGGGTCGGTGGAGTTTACATACTGCTTTATCTTACTGCAAGACTCACTTCTTGGTAGAGACCCTAAAGAAACAGGCATTTGTGCACAAGCAGGTAGGCACAGGGACATTTGTCACTGAGTGGTTTGAAAAAGCAAAATCCGTGAGGATGCAAGCTCTGCGATCCATTTCATCATCGGCATTTCTATCATTCGTATGAATTTTGATGCCTGGTTGTTCCAGCAGCGCTTTCTGAAAAGGTGTCAAAGACTTTTCCTTCGTTGAGTTGCCTTTGCTCCTTTGTCAAAGATCAGTTGACTACATTTATGCGGATCTGTTTCTGGGCTCTCTTTTCTGTCCTATTCATCAATTTGTCTGTTCTTTCACCAATGCCACATTGTCTTGGCTATTAGAGCTTTCTAGGAAGTCTTGAACCTGAGCAATGTCAGTCCTCTGATTTTATTCCTCTGGGTTGCATCTTCACAAAAATTAACTTACAGGGGGCCCCAGAACTAAATGTGAAAATGCAAAACAATAAAGTTCCTGCAAGATAACATGGAAAGTCAAGATATCATTGTGTTTGGTGATGGCTTTTCAGATACAACACCAAAGGTGCAACCCATGAAAGAAAGAATCGATCGTCTGAACTTTATTAAAATTAAACACTTCTGCATATGCAGTTCTTGTTTGTGAATACAAGCTTTCAATGTGAAGGACACCAGAACGACACCCAAAAGATGGGTTTTTGACATTACAATGATGTTGAGTTAAAGGTAATTAATAAGAAGCAGAGGCAAGAAAGTTCTCTTTACTGACTCCTTTCCTACCTAAAAGAACGATATAAACTCTCCTTTACGGGAGATGATTCTAGACTATGATTAGCCCAGAATTGACACCAGAAAAAAAATGTGCAAACAAACCTGTCTCCATCAGTTTCCCCCATGTATTTACCTTCCTGTAGTTTCTCAACCATTGGAGGTCTAAGGCCATTTCCTTTCTGCTATTATTTCTCTATAAAATTATTGCTCTTTGTGGAAGGTGCTACATACACCCAAATTTCAGTCATCTCTTTGAATTACTCATTCCTAAGTTTCTTCCATGGATATAGGCAATGTAAATGTTGATAACTTTATGTTTTTCTAAAAAAGAAAAATACAGAAAAATTTCCATTCATTTATAGAGTCCCCTCATCTGTCTAACAGAGAGTCATAAAAGCTGTGTCATGGAGCTTAATCAAATACATTTACAAACAGGGCTTAAAATACTGGTTCTTCCCATGGCCACAGGGAGGGGAACATCACACACCGGGGCCATGTTGGGGGTTGGGGGGACTAGGGGAGGGGTAGCATTAGGAGAAATACCTAATATAGATGACGGGGTGGATGCAGCAAACCACCACCATGGCACGTGTATACCTATGTGACAATCCTGCACGATCTGCACATGTACCCCAGAACTTATAGTATAGTAAAAAAAATTAAAAATTAAAAAAAAATACTGGTTCTCAACTGGGGGTGCTGGTGCTGCCCGGAGTTCTTTAGCAATGTCTGCAGTCATTGCTGGCCATCCTGCTGGGGAGAGGGATGCTGCTGGCATTGGAGGTAGAGGCCGGGGGTGCAGCTCAGCAGCCTACACTGCCCTGAACAGCCTCCGACAGCAAAGAACCCTCTAGCCCCAAATGTGGACAGGGCAGAGGCTGAGAACCCAGGCCGGGACCAGCACCTGGCACGTGGCAAGAGCGGTTTGTGTGGATTGTTATTAAAATGATTTCCTCCCAGACCGCTCATCAGTGACTGTGAGAACACAAGTGTGATCTCATGACCCAGGCCACATGGTGGACAGTTTTGAGGACAAAGAAAAGAGAACATTCACGGAATGCATTATCTCCTCTGACCCAGGAAAGGACTGAAAGTGGAAATTTGAGGTTGTGTAAAAATGTTCTGTTTACATTTAAAAATAACAGAGCTTCCTGGGAATTTGAATTTCTGATTTCAGAAGAAAATAGGCTATAGAATATAGACTATACACAGAATCTTCTGGTATAGATGACTCCAAAAACACTAGAATATCCCTGTTCTGTGTCATAACTAAGAGGCCCACTGTGGCTGACATGGAAAGAGATTCAGACTTTCTTCCAGAAAGTGCCATCACTCAGCCTCGAGGAGTGCTGGTAGCAGACAGCTCCCAGTGCTTAGCTCCTTGGGGGTCCCTGTGTTTTGAGCTGAGTCCTGCTCTTTTCCAGGTAGCCCCAGCTATTGACAGAGATGGTGGTTCAAGGGTCTGACCACTTTGACCAAAGCGGGGCTCTTCCCCGGGCGCCCACTCTGCTCTAGACCCCTCAGGTGAGCTAGAAGAAATGTTGCCAGGTCTTCCTCTTGATCCCAGAGCTCCCACTGCAAACCTGGGTCCTTCCCTTCCTCCTTCATGGATATTACAGCCTCATGGACCTTCTATCTCAACCTCTGCTCCCCAGAGACCTCATAATCCCACTGTGGCATGCGACGGATATGAGGGTAGACTCTGGACCCAGAACATATTGGATTCTAATCCCAGATCTGAGGCATCCCAGCTGTGTGAATTTTAGCAAGTCACCAATCTCATCATGCCTCAGCTTCTCATCTTCACATTGGGGATTGCAATAATGCCAACCTTGCTGGGTCACTGTCGGAATCACTCAAGTCAGTGCAGGTGCATACCCAGGAAGGCTGTCAGGTAGACGGCTTCCTCGATGCCAGCTCTAACACCTCTGATCTGTGAGGCCCCAACCAGGAGCTGGCTCTTCAGAGTTCCCGACTACTCTCCTCTCGATGCACGCTGGCAGCTCTCTCCTGGAATAGGGAAGTGGACTCTAGGGATTGAATAGCTGACTGTATTTGTCTGCACAGTTGACTGCATAGTCTCCTAGGGTTCCCATAAAACAATTCCCAGGACCAGGCGCTTACACACAGAGCTTTATTTTCTCACAGTGCCAGATGCCGGAAATCAGAGACGGGATCTCTGCAGGTTTAGTTTCTCCCTGGCCCCATGGGCAGCCGCTTCCCACCGTGTTCTCCCGTGGCCATTTCCCTGTGCATTGCTGGTGTCCCCCTGCATGGCTGAGTGTCCTGATCTCTTCTTCTTAAAAGGATACCAGGCCGGGCGCAGTGGCTCATGCCTGTAATCCGAGCAATTTGGAGGCTGAGGCTGGTAGATCACCTGAGATCAGGAGTTTGCGATCAGCCTGGTCAACATGGCGAAACCCCATCTCTACTAAAAATACAAAAATTAGCTGGGCGTGGTGGCGCTGTCCTGTAGTTCCTGCTACTCGGAAGGCATGACAGCCACTTGAGCCTAGAGGTGGAGGCAAGGCTGCAGTGAGCCAAGATTGTGCCACGGCACTCCAGCCTGAGTGACAGAATGAGACTCCATCTCAAAAACAAACGAAAGAAGAGGACCCTGGGCATACTGTGTTAGGGCCCACGGTGATGACCTCATTTTTACTAAACCAGCCCTTTAAAGACCCGCCTCAAAATACAGTCAGATTCGTTTGAATTTAGGGAGGGAACCAAATTCAGCGCACAATAGGCTCAAGCTGCCTCTTTTTCCCTCTGTAAGAGGGAGTGGCCCTGCTGACCTGAAGTCCATCTGCGCCATGTCCCTGACCCGCACCGCAGCACGTCCTCCTCCAGTGTGTGCATTTAAAACTGGGTCCAGTGTGTCATCCAGTGCATCCACTTAACACTTGCTTATCTCTTGGCAGAAACGTGTGTGTTGTTCATTCACAGGTACGCCCGACTTAGGGAAAGTTGTTTCCCAATGAATAAGCCTAGTATCATGAGCCCAAGTTCTCCTCTGATTAATTAGCCCCATGTGGCAGCCCGTCATGGGGATAGGACACTAGCCGTCGATGTTCTTACCTGGAAAATGGGGGTAAGGGTACCATCTAATGGATATATTGTGAGGATTCAGTGGAATAAGTTATTGACACTCAGTGCAGTACTTTGCATGTAGCAAACAATAAATATTACCCACTACTATTACTGTTACCACTGTTATTAATGTTACATAGAGAGAGAGAGAGAGAGAGAGAGAGACATAGTTTCACTCTTGTTGCCCGGGCTGGAGTGCAATGGTATGAGCTCAGCTCATTGCAAATTCAGCCTCCTGAGCTTAAGCGATTCTCCTGCCTCAACCTCCCAAGTAGCTGGGATTACAGGCGCCACCACGCCCAGATTTTTTTTTTTTTTAGTAGAGATTTTTTCACCATGTTGGCCAAGCTGGCCGTGAACTCCTGACCTCAGGGGACCCACATTTTTAATCCAAGACAGAGACCAAGCACAAAAAGGCACTACCTAACTTGAGAACTGGAGGCAAGCTTTCCTGTAGGATGTCTACTTCAGCCAAGTTTGAGGGTAGAGAAAAGAGAATTTCAACATCCTTAGCTTTAGTTCTTAAAAAAGAAAAAGAGAGAAATATTAGAAGAACATAAATTTTACCAAGAATGTTGGTGATATTTAAATAAGATTTAAATTCATACAGCACTTAAACAGAAAAGAAGGAAATGGCATTAAATTCACCTAAGTGCTGGATTATGCACACTGGAGTCAGAAATATTAACCATACCCCCATAACGGAACAGTGCGACTGGCTGGAAATGGATTATAAAAGGAGTTCAAGAGTTTTAATAGATCATCCCTTCAAACCATCAGCATTGTAAAGTGGCAGTTAATAAATTATTTGACATGTACAGTTGGTCATATTTTAACAAGAAGTAATGAGCAGGTCTTGCCGGCTCACCTAGACCGTGACATTTCTCCAGTTCATCTCCCAGAGGGGCAGTTTGGAATGTTTAACAATCTAATGCAATGGACAGAGAGCTCTGAAGGGAAGGATGGATGTCCGAATGCTGGAAGGAGTTCTGCTGCCTCCAGCTGTTGTGGGAACACATCTCAGACCAGGATGGAGTTGGGGCCAGGTCCTCTCATGGGGTACTAGGCTGGTGTCTTCCTAAGCTCACTTAGGATCAGGGACCTGCATTCCAAGAGCCCAGGTGAACTTAGGTAAGGTCCCCAGAGCCCAGGTGAGCTTAGAAAGGGTCCCCAGAGCCCAGGTGAGCTTAGGAAGGGTCCCCAGAGTCCAGGTGAGCTTAGGAAGGGTCCTCAGAGCCCAGGGGAACTTAGGGAAGGTCTCCAGAGACCACATGAGCTTAGAAAGGGCCCAGGTGAACTCATCTAAGGAGGAGGATCAGTGGATATCTTTAGGAGCTATTATTTAGGCTACCACGCTCCCCCAAAGGCATGTCCCAATTCTTGTTTAGGATGAGAACTAATGGACTCATTGCCCTCCCCCAGGAAAGCTGGGAGACAACACTAGAGAACAAAGTCCTTACATTGAACTTGGTTCTTCCCGTCAGCGCTGGCATGGAGGAGCCGTCTTGCGCCGGGTAGAAGTTGACAGCCTGGGCTCTGGAACCAGACTCTCAGGGCTGAGCCCTGGCACTGCCCTTCCTGGTAGAAACATAGGCAGGCTCCCCTTCTCCCGACTTCCTCAACTGGAATATGGGAATGGCAGTGGTGCCTAGTGTTGTGGTTGTTCTGAGTGTGAAATGAATCCACATATTTGGATTCCCTGAAAAGCAGAGCCTGAGACGTGCATTTGAGGGCGGGTGCTTTATTTGGGGAATGAACTCTGGATGCAGAATGAGGGAGTGAACAGCAAGTTTCACTGGTTTGAAAAACCAGCAGGACGTGCATCATTGAGCTAGCTCACATGGTGGCAACTTCTGTGAAATCCCTTTGAGCCTCTCTAGGGAACGCTGCAGGATGGGGCTCAGAATCCACCCCCGTGCCTGAGAGGGAAAGTGGTCTGCACATGCTCTGTTGAGGACGTGCTCAGGATGCACCTGTGTGGGAGTGAAGAGAGTAGGATGGGAAGAGGAGAGGCTAAGCACGGTCAGGTTTGGGTGCAGCACAACCAGCTCCACGAGGAGCTCTTAAGACCTAAGGGCAGTCTTCTATGGAAGATGTGGGATGACTTGTCAATAACACACTTGCAGCCCCTGGGAGGAGTGCACCAACCCGGCCACAGGAGCCCCGGGAATCCCAGGTAGGCTCAGAGAGCACCTATCATAACAACATCTGCTATGCTCAAAAGCAACAGCTGATTTCTACTCCACACCTGGACCTCCTCCCCACAGTAAGTGGTCTCCACCAGCCAGGGTCTTTCCCTTTCCTCCTCCTCGGGCCATGCGATGCGATGAAGGCTCACCTTCCCCTCCCCGTTTCTCTCTCACCTCTTTACAGGTCTCTGACAGATGTGACTATGTCTTTGTCAATGGGAAGGAAATGAAAGGCAAGGTGAACGTGGTGGTGAACTTCACCTACCAGCACCTGAGCAGCCCTCTGGAGATGACAGTGTGGGTGCCCCGGCTTCCGCTGCAGATCGAGGTCTCCGACACCGAGCTCAATCAGATCAAGGGCTGGAGAGTACCCATCGTCTCCAGCAGGAGGTGGGTGTTCCCCTCAAACTTCATGGCAGGCTAAGAAGGAAATGTACAGGGTGGTATATTCGGGCATGGCTGGGTCTGAGGATGCGCATGGTACCCTAAAGACCAAGCCTCGCTCCACCACTCAGCTTTGATTTGCTCTGTGTTAGCTTCATTCTCTACCAGCATTTCTCAGGAGGTTCCTGGCTTCCATTTTCTCTTCTCTGCAACTCCAGCAGAAAGTGGCTCCTCTCCTTCCCACCAGTTTCAGCAAAGTCCTGAATTTCAGTCTGATCCTCACTGGGATTTTGTACCCTTCCTTATCTAGGTACTGTAGCCAAGTCTCTCCGACATACTGCATAGCTGGCTGGACTCCACCGGCTGGAGCCAGAGGAGCTGGAGGGGGAGGTTGACCAAGGCTGGATGAATGGACAAATTCCAGGAGAAGGGAAAATTGATGCTAGAAAGAAGGCACCAGATGTCCCTTGAAAGGACATCTGACAGGGTCAGCCTGATCTGAGCTGCCTGTCTGTGCTTCAGTGCAGAAGCTCTGAGCTCTCTGCCTGGCGAAACGAGGTCCAAGGTTGCCCACTGAGTGTCTGATACATTACCCCATGGTGTTTGGTACAGCCCCAAGAGTCTCCACCATCCACCATTGGGCAACCTTGCGAGCACCATGTAAAGAGGGCGATAGGAGCCAGGCTCTTCACTCACAAACTGTCATCTCAGAGAAACCGTGTGTGAGAATTCATGCACTGGGGACATGTTGATTGCTAAAAGTATGTGCAGCAGAATGAGACAAGGAAATATTCCTGGAGTCTGCGTACTCAATGGGGGGTGGAGAATTGGCGCTTATCTGAGGAATAATATATATTCCTCTTCTTGAAAACTCACTCCTTTAGTCCTGTGACCCCTGGGAGAAGTGACGCTTCAAGGACAAAGCCTGTGGGTCTCATGGACAGCTGGAAGCTGCCTTCTGCAATGTGGGGCTCATGGACCTGGCTTCCGCAATGATTCTTTTCGGTTATTGGGGTTTCTGGTGTTGAGTTGGGTGTGTGGATTAGAGAGCGGCCATTGGTGCTGCAGAGGGAAGAGACTGGAGTGGAAGATTCACCAAATACCTGGCTGAGTCTGACCGCAGTGCATCCCAGGTGCTGTCACAGCTTCCCGATTCAGACATGGCAGCAGAGTGAGTGTGAGAGGCAGCAGCTGCTGTTCTGATGGAGACCGAGATGGTGCCATCAAAGGGCCGACTGCACACGAGGGGCCAGATGTTGAGGAGCAGCTGACATCTGTCTCCTTCCAACCACCCTGGCTGTACTTATCACTTTTGGCCTCACCTTTGGTTAAACATTCACCCGCATTGTGTGCTGGGGTACAGAGCCACACCGTTCATCCCTGGCCTTGTCACGTTGGCTAGCCATTCTAAGACGGTGGCTTATCCCAAAGCTTAGCGGTTTAAAAATTATCCCCAAAGTTACTGTGGCTTAAAAGAACAACATGCGGGCCAGGCGTGCTGACTCATGCCTGTAGTCCTAGCACTGAGGCTGAGGCAGGCAGATGGCTTAACCCCAGAGTTCGAGACCAGCCTGGGCAACATAGCGAGACCACATCTCTACACAGAATTTTAAAAACCAGCCAGGCATGGTGGCTTGTACCATAGTCCCAGATATTCAGGATGCTGGAGTGGAAGGATTGCTTGAGGTCAGGAGTTCGAGGCCGCAGTGAGCTGAAATTGCACCACTGCACTCCAGCCTGGGTAACAGAGCAAGGCCCTGCTGCAAAAGGGAAAAAAACAACATGCATTGTCTAATGGTTCTGTGGATCTGGAATCCAGGCATGGCTGAGCTGGGTCTTCTGAGCAGGGCCTCTGCCAGGCTGCAACCCACGTGTTAGTGGGGCTGGGGTCCCGTCTCAAGGCTCACGTAGGGAAGGATCTATGTCAAGGCTCAGTTGTGCAGGTGCTGGCTGTTCTCAGTTCCTCGCTGGTGCTGGCCAGAGGTCAACCTCAGTTTCTAGCTGAGTGGAAACCTCCACAGCGCAGCTCACAGCATGCAGCTTGCTTCATCAGAGTGAGCGAGTGAGAAGAACCAAGGAAAGACAACACAAGCAAGAGAGAAGTCACGGGCTTTTCAAGTCTCACCACAAAAGTGACCAGCCATTCACTTTGCCATAACTTTTTCACTGGACAAAAGAAACTAGGCCCAGCCCACACTCAAGGGGAGGGGTTTACACAAAGCAGACACCAGGAGGTGACAAGGTCACTGGAAACAGCTGAAACCCCAGGAGGTGACAGGGTCACTGGAAACAGCTGAAACACCAGGAGGTGACAGGGTCACTGGAAACAGCTGAAACCCCAGGAGGTGACAGGGTCACTGGAAACAGCTAAAACACCAGGCGGTGACAGGGTCACTGGAAACAGCTGAAACCCCAGGAGGTGACAGGGTCACTGGAAACAGCTGAAACCCCAGGAGGTGAAAGGGGTCACTAGAAATAGCTGAAACACCAGGAGGCGACAGGGTCACTGGAAACAGCTGAAACCCCAGGAGGTGACAGGGTCACTGGAAACAGCTGAAACCCTGCTTGCAGCACCGGTCATGGTGATGGGTCAGTGCTCAGGCCATTGCAGTGGTTAGTATCTGAATTCCACCCCTGCATGTCTGCCTGTAAACCCCTTGAAGGCTCATGGCTGCCTTCCCTCTGCACCCCCACCAGGCTCCACACACAGCGTCTTCTAGAAGACCAACAAGTAACTGTCTACGAACTGCATTGTCTCTTTCACAGGCCCACTGGGGACAGTGAGGAAGAGGAGGACGATGAGAGGAGGGGCCGCGGCTGCACCCTGCAGTACCAGCACGCCATGGTGCGGGTCCTCACGCAGTTCGTGGCTGAGGCGGCCAGCCCTGGGGGACACCTGGCCCACCTGCTGGGCTCCGACTGGCAAGTGGACATCACAGAGCTGATAAATGACTTCGTGCAGGTGGAGGAGCCCAGGATCGCCAGGCTGCAGGGTGGACAGATCCTGATGGGGCAGGAGCTTGGGATGACCACCATTCAGGTACAAAATCCCCAAAGCAAGCTCTCTGTCTTCCCACCTCTGCTCCGCTCAGAGGAGAATTCAGCTGCTTGTCATTACTGGGAAGAGTATCTAGTTTCGGGATGGGTAAATTCAAAGAAATTGTCCGGTAAACAATACCCGTGATGCCGGCTGGGCACAGTGGCTCAGGCTTGTGATCCCAACACTTTGGGAGGCCGAGGCGGGCAGATCATCTGAGCTCAGAAGTTTGAGATTGGCCTGGGTAACATGGCTGGAGAGGACCAGCCGCAACACTCGGGTTTTGAAACAAACACTTGTACAAAACAGTGTTCTGGGAGGCTTGAAAGGGTTTGGTCATTTACCTCCCAGCTGAGAACAAAGCAAGAGTTGGTTTTCTTTCTGTACACACGTAAGGGGTACAAGCACAGTTTTGTTTCCTGGACATGTTGCGTGTCTGCGTTGTACCCATCACCCAAATAACATACATGGAACCAAAGGAAGAGCTGATTCCTCAGCAGCTGCCCCATCTGCAAGCGAGGCGACTGTCTTATCAGGCAGTCTGTGAGGTTCTAAAACAGCTGTGCCTGAGGAATCGTTATCACTGAGCCTAGACTGGATCATGGAAGATTTAAAACATATCCATTCTAGAAAAGTGGCTGGTATATATGAAACTTCATTTTATCCAAGGAGGAAGATAAATGAATTTGGGCTGTAGACTAGGAGTCACATGCTCAAATGATCTCTAAGGCTCCGAAGCTACCATCTGTGAGGAGAATAGGCTGGGGATGAGCTGAAAGACAGCAGCTGATTTTGCTCTGAGTGTTAGAGAGACAACGGGGGCGGTGAGGCCTGTGGAAAAGGGGCAAGCTGTTACTCATGGCCAAAAGCTGCCAATAAGTAATGTCCACTGCAGCCATGTGTGACAAGTTTCCAGAAAAGCTGGAATTCTGTGTTTTTATATAAAATCTTCTGGCTCTCTAAATGGTCATTAATTCCATTTTAAAATATGATTTGGGTCAGACAAAACGTATCTGCCTCATGGATGAGAGCTTGCAACCTCCAAAACTGACTAAGAAGTTGAAAGACGTGAATCCCTACTGTAAATCTATAGGCTTGGCTGATACTGATGCCCAGAAACTCAGTGAGATGAGAATTCAGTGTTCACATTTTCCCTTAAGTGATAATTTCAGTGCAAGAGGAAAAGACGTGTCTTTCTGAAATCACACATTAAACACGGACACTGTTTTGGTGAGGCATCTAGTCCTGCGAGCCTTGGTTCTTTCTTTTCTCTCACTGCATCCTCCTGAGTCACATATTCACTTGTCCACTTCCCTCTGGGGACACATCTCTCATGCTAGCTGCCATTTAAATTATCACCATCAGACCAGACAGTGAAGGTGGCATTCAGTTAGAAATAAGGAGCTTTGATTTCGGGTCTTAAAGCATCCTGGGAAAAGTGCTGTCGTGACACACATCATAGATATCACCAAAAACGTGAAAGGAGAAAGAGTTCGAGAGAGCAGGAGAACAGAGGGTGGAACCCATCTCTTCCAGGAGGTTGAGTTACACACAGCCATGAGGAGTCTAAGACAGCTCTTCATTGTTTGGGCGAAAGTGAGAGGAGGAAGAGGTGATGCCACAGAGGTTCCTCAAAAGCAGGTTTCCTGTTCAAGGTCTAAATTGCACACAAGTCTCATTTCCCAGGTCATTCCATGCGTCCAGAGGAGAAATGAGGCTTGGAGTTGTTGGCCTCAGGCATACACACTTATTACCTATGTTTATCAGAGCATGCCCACTCATATCCCACATCGTCAGGCGTCACGCGCAGCATTTCCCAGAGTGCCCAGCGGGGTCTCCAGTGATATACAGGATTGAGGTGGGCCAGCAGGCTCCACCTTCTAGTTGCACATTGGTTTTCATGTGCAAGAGAGAAAGCTATCAATATATAACCAGTACACCCAACCCATTGTTCACTGATGATAGGAAGGCTTTTAAAAAACCAAATCATTTAAGTAAAATAAATAATGTTAAACAAATACACACTAAAGAGTAGAGAGACGATCTGTGCTGTAGAAGATTCATAAAGTTAACAGTCAAATGAAAGTGTCAGTTCCTCCCGTCCAGGGTGGAACATGGTGGGAAACGGAGCTGAACTGTGGGGTGTGGGGAGGGGCCAAGCCCTATCTGCCCACTGCTTCATACCACCTCACTGTTATGCAAAAATTGCATTACATTTTCTCAAGCAAAATATATGATTTGGCAGGCGGCATCAGTGGGAAAGACCCATTCTCGTTCATTCTGGCTCACGTGTTGCCCCGTCGCCACCTGCACACCAGGCACCTCCTCCTGCGACTGGAGGAAGTGCCCCGACCACAGAAAGCCTTTCCTTGTCATGTCGCTTCTGCCCTCCAGATCCTGTCTCCTCTGTCAGACACCATCCTGGCTGAAAAGACCATCACTGTGCTGGATGAGAAGGTGACCATCACGGACCTCGGGGTGCAGCTGGTGACGGGGCTGTCGCTGTCCTTGCAGCTCAGCCCAGGAAGCAACAGGGCCATCTTTGCCACTGCAGTGGCTCAGGAACTTCTGCAGAGACCCAAACAGGTATGGAGGAGGGCTTGAGACACAGCTCAGCGGGGGTCCCACACCAGGCGGGCCCCACAACACAGTGGGATCACACATCAGGTGTTTCTCCACCTGCAAAGGGAGCTTCTGAAGCAGACGACTGCTCTGTGTCATGTTTCCCACTCCCCCATGCAGAGATGAAAGAAATATACACATACATAAGGGTTGCAACTGCAAAAAATGGGAAGCCACCAAGGGGCAGGAGCCCCGGAGGAAAGGCCCGCCCCCATCCATCATCGTGAAAGTGCGTGCAGGGGGTCACCTGTGCTGTCCACACCATTCCTGCTTCCACGTGAGCGTGAGGGCATATGCAGGCTGACAGCAGGTGCACAGCCTGCTGCCAAGGTCCTGCTGGAGCGGAGGGTGCCAGACCTGCTGAGTCTGTGGGGAGCCCGTGGCGGGAGATCATGTTCTTGTTCAGCTCAAGGCAGAAACAGAGAACTCATGCTGATGTCAGTTGGGATTTTCTTTTACTTTCTTTAGAACCAGTGTGAGCTAATAGAGTGTGTTGTGTGTTTCTGTGTGTTGTATGTATGTGTGTTGTGTGTGTCTGTGTATATGTATGTATGTATATGTTGTTTTTGCTTTGTCTATGTGCATGTGTGTATATGTATGTGTCTTATGTCAGTATTTTGTGTTGCTCATTTTGTGTTGTGTGTTTGGGTTGTATAGGAACCTGTGTGCATGTATACGTACATGTGTGTTGTGAATGTAGTGTGCTTGCATGCATCTGTGTGTGCTGTGTGCCTATGTATGTCATTTTTGCTTCATGTGTGCCATTGTGTATGCATGTGTATATGTGTCTTGTATCAGTATTTTGTGTTTTGTGTTGTATGTTTGTGTTGTATAGGAACCTGTATGCATGTATATGTGTATGTGTGTGTATGTGTGTTGTGAATGTATTGTATGTATGCATTGTGTCTGTGTGTGCACATGTATGTGTGTGTTGTGGGTCTGTTTTTGCTTTATGTGTCTATATGCATGTGTGTCTTGTGTCAGGATTGTGTTGTGTGTATGTGTTGTATAGGTGCCACTGTGCGTGTCTAAGTGTGTATGTATGTTGTGCATGTATTATATGTTGTATGTGTGTGGTGCATGTGTTTGTGTGTGGATACAATGGATTACAAAGGGGACTGTTACAGAGGATCTTTGAATGTAGTAAGTCCTTCTTCCTCATTAGAAGTGGATAAACCTTTTTTAGAACACAGGGAGTTGGGTGAACTTTGCTTAACAACAAAACTCAGTGCTTGCAGGTGGTTAGTTCTTTGTGCCCATGTAAAGGGAGCCCTCCAGCCCATATGGGACACTGTTCTGGCCACTTCCCTTCTGGATCAGGAACCTTTCCTGTGCATTCCTCCTCAGCAGGTGAGGTACCAGGCCTGCCCTGCCTGTGTGCACCAACTGTGGCTGCAACCATGTTCAACGAGGTGGGAGCGCCACACTGGACCTGCCAAGGGGCACAAAGATCCTCCCCACTTGCCCAGCCAGCACCTGTCATGCATGCCATGCTCCCCTCTAAGGCACACGCTAATCTCGTCTTTATACGACAGTCTTTGCAGAGTTTTGGATTAGAAAACACTTGAAAGTGGATGATCCCACTAACAGATAGGAACTCTTGGCCAAAGCAAACCTCCTTTTTCTCAAGGAAGGATGCCAGCCGAGAGGCATGTTACAGATAGCAGTGAAGAAATAACCTGAGGCTTTTCTCAGTCTTTGTGGGAGATAACATCCGCTGGCCACCAGCATGGCATTAAGGAAGGGATAAGATGCAGCTAGAAGAAGGCCAGAGGGCTAATCCGTTCCTGCCGTGTAGAGCTAGGCATGCTACCCTGAGATGTGCTCTGTAGATGGTGTGTGGGGCTCTTACTCCTTGCATGCAGCTTGGCCCTAGCAGAGGTGGTTTCAGGAAATCCGTTGTGCATTTGAATGCTCTGCTCAGATTTTGTGGTGGATGGAGAGAACCTGGTCAGTGTCACATCCAGTGGCCTTTGCCCTGTGCTTCGGCAGGATTCTCCGCTTAGCAGGTAGTCCGAGTCAGTGTCTAACAATCAGCATTTCTTGGCTGAGCTGAATCAAGGAGCAGAGGCCACCAGCCACGTTTGAGGAGCCTCGCTTCTTACCTTCAAAGACTTAACAACACCTGTGTAAAATGTCTTCTGTCATGGTCAGGGGCTGGTGGGTTGCAAGAGAAAGAAATCCGCTCAAGTAAGATTAAATAACGAGGGATGTGTTCTGAGGATGAGAAGTCTCACAGAACTCAGCTGGAAGACCTCAGAGGAAAGGGAAGGTCACCACTCTCATGCCCACTGTCTCTCTCGCCTGTGTTTTCATTTTGGTCTAACTCATTATTGTCTTCCTGTGGATAAATGCTCCGCCCAGACATTTGCGTATACATAATCCATCGGGGCTTCATTCCCTAATTTTATATCAGCCCCCACTACACATCTTCCCAAGCCTAACTTCTTCAGTCTTGTTTATCTAATTTCAAGTTTGAGACAGAAAGGGAAGAGAAACAGAAAGAAAGAAAGGGGGGAGCGGAAGAGAGAGAGAGAGAGAGATGCTGGCCGGCTCAGCGTTGCTGAGATTGATGGCTCTAATGGCAGCAGCTGTCTCATTCCAATCAGCTGTAGCTATGGCCCAGCACGCAGGGTCATGGGCCGCCATCCGGGACTTGGGTGGAGCAGGTTCTCCAAGAGGGAGGGAGGAGGGAAGAAGCGGCGGATGTGCCACTGTGCTGTCGAGCATAATGACACCTTCACCAGAATTAGAGGCTTGTGTAAAGTTGGAGGTTATCTCCAACGATCTGCCTGGTCAAACTATTTGCAAAGAAAGTTGGTCTAAATCAACAGAGTGAAAAAAGCGGGAGGTTGAGAGGTGCACAAACCTTAGCTCTGGCTGCTTTTTGGTCTTCCAGTTTCCTCTAGCTGGGCTGGGTGGAGGGTGGGGTGGCGCAAGAGGAGAAGACACTCCAGTCAAGATGCTTCTCCCTCTCCGCCGGTCAGGCTTAACTCCTCCCTCCAGCCAAGACTGTGTCCCGAGGCCAGCACAGATCTCTCCGCGGACCCAGAAAAGGCGGGGTTGGCAAAACCACAGCCTGTAGGCCTGCTGTGGCGCTTGTCTAGATCAGAGGCTTTCATCTGTATTGCCAGTAATCAGTGGAGACTCCTATTACAACTTAAAAGTTATGTAATAAACATTTTTCAATTGAATGCGTAGCTCTCGTAAAAGATCCCGCTAACCAGTAATTTCCTTTGTGGTGCATTTTATTACTATTCAGAAGTCGATTCTGAACAGCCCAAGGGCCCATCTTCCTTTTAACACCTACAGGAGGGGGAAAAAAAAAAGCACATCTTTGTATGGAGTGTTAAATCCTGGCACTGTTTTGTCATTTTGTTGTTGTATTTTGCTTTTGCAATGTTAGGAGAATGTTTCCTTTTATACTCTTGGTACTTATCACTTATTTCTACCTGTTTGAAAGGTTTGTCTTTGTTTTCATAGCAATATTTTGGCCATAGTGTATCTACTGTGCTAAGACTTGGGGCTTGATGAGTTTTTTGGCCCATTCTGATTGACTTACATATTTTTCTCCATAGGAAGCAGCCATCAGTTGCTGGGTCCAGTTCAGTGATGGTTCAGTCACACCCTTGGATATTTACGATGGGAAAGACTTCTCCTTAATGGCCACGTCCTTGGATGAGAAGGTGGTCTCCATCCACCAAGACCCCAAATTCAAGTGGCCTATAATTGCTGCGGAAACTGAAGGACAAGGCGCCCTGGTGAAGGTGGAAATGGTTATTAGTGAATCCTGCCAGAAATCCAAGAGGAAGAGTGTGTTAGCTGTGGGAACAGCAAACATCAAAGTTAAATTTGGCCAAAACGATGCTAACCCCAACACCAGTGACAGTAGACGCACAGGGCCAGGGGTTCACCTGGAAAACAATGTCAGTGACAGACGGCCCAAAAAACCCCTGCAGGAATGGGAGAGCCAAGAAGGACAGCCCTATGGCAGTTCTTCCATGGGGATCATGGAGGGACGGGGTACCACAACAGACAGGTCCCTCCTGCAGAAGAAGAAAGGCCGGGAAAGCCTTTTGGATGGCGAGAGCCACTGGCAGACTGTCCCCAGCGACCTCACCAGCTTCCCAGCGCAGGTGGACCTCCCCAGAGGCAATGGGGAGATGGATGGGAATGACCTCATGCAGGCGTCCAAAGGGCTGAGCGACCTAGAAATTGGGATGTATGCTTTGTTGGGCGTCTTCTGTTTGGCCATTTTGGTCTTCTTGATAAATTGCGTGACCTTTGCACTAAAATACAGACACAAACAGGTTCCCTTCGAGGAGCAGGAAGGGATGAGTCACTCCCATGACTGGGTTGGGTTGAGCAACCAGACAGAGCTGCTGGAGAATCGCATCAACTTTGCCTCCTCGCAAGATGAGCAGATCACTGCCATTGACAGGGGCTTGGATTTCGAGGAGAGTAAATATCTCCTCAGCACAAACTCCCAGAAGAGCATCAATGGGCAGCTGTTCAAACCTTTGGGACCCATCATCATCGATGGGAAAGATCAGAAAAGTGAGCCCCCGACCTCCCCTACCTCAAAAAGGAAAAGAGTGAAATTCACCACCTTCACCGCCGTGTCGTCGGACGACGAGTGCCCCACCAGGAACTCCGTAGTGATGAGTAGCGAGGATGACATTAAGTGGGTCTGCCAGGACCTGGACCCCGGGGACTGCACCGAGCTGCACAACTACATGGAAAGTTTCCATGAAAATGTGTAAGCCAGACACACACAGACGTTGGTCCTCACTCACCTTTCAGCCTTTAATTCCAGGATGTGTAGCAATGGTGCCCCCAGAGAGAAATCAAACAGCAGAACAGGAGGAGGATGGCACCGTCAACAGAGCCTCAGCCAGCGACCTCGGCTCCGCAGGAGGCATCGAGTCCGTATGGACGCCCACATTCCAGCCTCCGGCGTCTTGCTGAAGAGGTTATCATGCATGGCGAGATTTCTAAAACTGGAGTCAAACGCAAGTTCTGAATCCCTGAGCATCTGAGAGTTTCCAGGAAAGAACAGCCTCTCTCTCTCTCTCTCTCTCTGTAATCAAAACAATTTGGATGTTGTAAAATTCAATACTGCAGACTACGGAAGAAAAGCGCAACTCAGGTGGGGCATCCGTGGGTCAGTGGGAGGAGGCGCGTCGTGGAAACCGGAGCGGCACATCTCGCTGTGCGCGCCATCACAGGCAGTCCAGTGCTGCTGTCCACCGTGGCAGGCATGATTGTGGGTCGCTGTCTCTCAAAGACTGGGCCAGAGCTGGCTCAGATCATGGGCAGGCCAAGGCAGTGGCTGACAAGGACTGAAAGGGAGCATGTGGGCCACTAGGCCACAGATGCCTTTGTAACTACATGCCAAGGACAAGCGCACGGACGCGAATCCTCTGAGCCCTTCAGAGCACTTCTTTCTTTGTAAACCAAGGGTACTGGGCATAGAGTTTGAATCGGGCTCAGAGAACTAGGCTCTTTCTATTCATAGCAAGTTCCCATGGTTCCATTTGTACTCTTCCACTGCATCGCCACCCTCCCCAAAGCTGTTGGTCACCTGTGGGGGCGGGGGGAGGGAGAGGGCAGTTTCTAGTATTTGCTGAGTCTTTTTCATCCCCCTGGGTTTTGTGGCAACTCGCAAGTGACATTCTGTAGAGAAGGCCCTCCAACCTGGGCATGAGTCCCATGCCGTCCATCTGTGAAGGGGCTGGTCTCTGGGCATGGGCAGTACGTATGCACAGTGAATTCCACACCAGGGGATATACATTCCGTTGCTTTTCTAGAAAAAAAAAGCCACTTGGGATGGGTCTTTCAGTGTTCCCGTCCGAGAATGTGCCCTCGAGGCTGTTGAGACAAACCTGGGTGTCGGTGTGGAATGCGCAGGGCATGTGGAGTTGGGGGGTTCTGGGTGCGAAAGCAGTGGGTCCAGCACACACCCAGACAGCACAGAAGGCTTCTTCACCTTGGAGGTGGGAAGGGGTGGGGGCCTCGGTTCGTGTGGTGGAGATGCAGTGATTGGTCCAGCAGTCAGCCCCGAAAGGTTTAGCGTTGCTTAAGATCAGCATGACTCTGGAGATCTTGCCAAGCCTGTGAAGGGAGACTCAGAGGATTCCTGCCCCATCTCACACTCACTCCAAAGTAGCGAACAGTGTGCTGGATGATTGCCAGCCAGTTATGAGCCTTTGAAATATGGTCAGGGACAGGGAGTGGCAGGCAGAAGAGGCCGTGCTGTTTAATCCATCTTCCATTTTTCCTTCTGTGTCATTTTATTTCTCTCTCTGCTCTTTAGATGTTTTCCAGTCTCTCTGTGTGTGTCTCTATATCTCTCTCCCCTCCAAACCTCTCTCCTTGCTTCCTTTCTGTGTCTGTAACTCCAGGGGTGTCTTCATTTCTTCTCCTCTCCACAGAATTGAATTCTCTTTAGATCATGTGCCAATTTCACCTGTTTATGCTTCCAGCCCTAGCCCTCTCCCCTGCAATTGTGGTGCTATCCGTTTGCTCTTGAGACTGGGGTTTCTGCAGCCGGTACATCGCCTGCTCCTGTCTGCAAGTTTGCTTACCTTGTTTGGCTGGGTGATTCAGCTGTCACCCCTTTTTGATGGGACTCCCCTGCTTCCAGTAGCATCCTCATATTTCTTTCCATTCTTACCTGTGTCACGTTCCGTTGAATACTGCAGCCGCTGCCCACTCCCAAATCCACCTACGTGTAGAATGTACTGTAGATTATAAGAATGTAATATATATTTATAAACTTACTGACTGTAAATATAACGTTTGCATTCAGTGGCTCATGGCTGTCCTGTGTCTTTCTACATGTTGACCCCCTCCAAGAGGCTGGCATCAATTGCAAATGGCTCTGCAAGTGCTGTGGCTCTAAATGAAATGCAGATTTAAAGATCCCAGCACAATCCAATTACACCCTTACATCGTGTAGCACTGCTCTCTGCATTGAGGGGGTGTCGACGCATGATGACAAAGTGCATTGTGTACTAAGTATCTCTCCTTCAGGACCTGAAAGGATTTGCAAATAAATCACACGTGCAATTCTCTCCTAAAAGCCTGCTGACTTATAGTGGTAAGTGGGAATTGTGGCAGGCAAGCATGTATTCCAGCCTCCCTTTGGGCCAGAGTGAGGAAAGCTGTCCTTCCTTTGGGTCTCGAGTGTACATACATGCAGTAACACTGGGCTGGGTTAAAAAGTTGATTTTAGATTTATCAACTGCAGACTCAAGACAATTCCACATAACAAGAAGTTGCATGAAAGCTTTACATTCATGCAAACAATAGCAAGTGATCATTTAGTCAGCCATCATTTACTGAGCAGCTACTATGTGCCAGGAATAGCTGTGAGCACTGGAAACAGAGTTGTACATATAACAACTGCACATGCACTCTCAAAAACCTTACTTATATCTATTGGGGCAGGGGGGATAAACAGCAAACAAAATAATTTCAGACAGTCATAAGTCTGGGCTTTTTTTTTTTTTTTTTGAGACAGGGTCTTTCTCTATCTCGTTGCCCAGGCTAGAGTGCAGTGGCACAATCTCAGCTTACTATAACCTTCATCTCTTGAGTGCTCAGCGATCCTCCCAGCTCAGCCTCCCGAGTAGCTGAGACTACAGGCACACACCACCACACTTAGTGAATCTTCATGATTTCGCGGATATGGCTGGTCTTGAGCTCTTAGGCTCAAGCAATCCTCCCACCTCGGCCTCCCAAAGGGCTGGAACTACAGGTGTGAGCCACGGAGCCCAGCCAGTCATAAGTTTTATAAAAGACAATGAAACTGGTTGCAGAATGGAGAAAATTGAGCCGCCTTTCAAACCCTTGACAACTTCACCTTAGAAATCTAGATTTCTGGCATCGCTTGAGAATTCAGACACTGGCGAAATGGGGCTTCCACTCTGACTAGGCCCCGCTGGGGCAGAGTGACACTGAGGCTTTGAGTCCTCTCCATCCACCGTGTCTTCTGGACCCAGAGTTAACCAAGTCCATTTATGGTTCACCTCGCCACTCTTCTAATAGAGAAATGTGTCTCCCAAGTCACATCTCTACCCAAAAGTGGGGACACAGTAGGAGGGAACCGTGTGTTTTCAAGACAACTTGCAGGAGCGCATTTGCTTTATGAAAGGGAAGATAATTGCTGTGCGTCTCCTAGGCAAATACAGAAAGAATGTCATTGCCTGAAGAACAGGGCTGAAGATGGCATTATGATGCAACCCTTGTGCCCAGAATCCGAGAAAGAACTGACAGGAAAGTCTTCACTGAAATGCCCACGGGGTGTCTTTTCGAATGCAAATAATGTGTGGGGCTTGCTTTCTCTCACACCTGGCTGGTTCGCTCACTCACGCCACCTGTGGGGCCCCTGGAGGCGGTGAGTTTCCCAAGCTCCCCAGGAAGAGGGCTCTGGAAACCAGAGGGCCGCCAGCCTCATGGGCACCTCTGTGGGGGGCTCATCCCTCGCGGGCTTCTCGGTTCCCTCCCCCGGACTCCGGCTACAGGTACTTGACCATGACTAAGTACAGCAAACTGGGCAGCTTGAGTAACAGAAATGTGTGGTTTCACTTTTCTGGAGCCTGAAGTTGGAGCTCAGTGTGTGCACAGGGCCGGTTCCCTCAGAGGGTGTGTGGGGGCTCCTCCGGGCCTCTCCCAGCTCCTGCAGTTGCTGGCATCCTTGCTAGTTCTTGGCTTGTAGAAGCGTCACTCTCATCTCTGCCGTCACCTTCATGTGACATACTCCGTGTGTGTGTGTGTCCATGTCCAAATCTCTTTTTTGTGAGATGGGCATCTCACTTTGCTACCCAGGCTGGAGTATAGTTGCGTGATGAACGCTCACTGCTGCCTCAACCTCCAGGGCTCAAGCAATCCTCCCACCCTAGCCTCTCAAGTAGCTGGGACTATAGGCACACACCACCATGCCTAGCTATTTTTTTTTTTATTTTTTGTTAAGATGGGGTCTTGCTGTGTTGCCCAGGCTGGGCTCAAACTCCTGGCCTCAAGCAATCATTCCACCTTGGCCTCCCAAAGTACTGGGATTACAGGATGAGCCACCATGCCCAGCTCCAAATTTCGCCAAGGCATATTATACTAGGACCCACCATACACTGGTGTGACCTCATCTTCACTCGTGACACCTGCAGTGACCCTATTTCCAAAAAAGGTCGTCTTCTGACACTGGTGGTTAGGGTTTCCACTATGAATTTGGGGTCGGGGGAGACACAGTTCAACCTGTAACACTGGCCTCTCGTCCTAAGGTCCCGGGCAGCTAAGCCTGCACACAGGCCGAGGGTAGCCAGTCGTGACTGACCTGGCACTGGACTGGTGGGGCCCACTGGCCTTCCAGGAATGCGGCTCACACCCCAGAGCTTTGCCCTTCCCTCGGTTTCACACCGGTTTTACAAATGAGTCTGCTGGGACACCCTGACACTGCAAGTGAACAATTTATCTATTTCCTTCTGGGAAAGCCCAGAACTGTGGATTAATTACCCAATTGACGCCTCCCACGGTGCAGTCATTAGCTCCTTGCCACCCTTTGTTTTGCCTTTGCAGCAGCAAATGATGCCCTGGCAGGAAGATGGGTGAGCCCGGGGTGTCCCCCAGCAGAGACTGGCATCCTCTGAGCCAGTGATTACAGTGGGTGACTGCTCGGGGGTGGAAAAGGGAGACAGAGGCCAGACGCCCGGTGCAAGCATGACCTGGATCGGCAGAATCGCCAGCAGGTCCTTCGCAAGCACACTGTGACACACCTTCCCCACATCTGACCCCAGATGATGCCGTATACAGGAAAACATGCTGAGAGGCTAATCAGAAAGCTAGACCAGAAAGGAGAACCAGAAGGTCTGTCCTGGGTACAAAGGCTACGTGTGTTCTGGGAGAGGTATTGGTTTCCTGGGGCCTTCATAACAAAATCACCACAAACTGGGCTGCTCACAGCAACAGGAATTTACCCTCTTACATTCTGGGGGTGAGAAGTCCAAAGTCAAGGTGTTGGCTGAGGTGGTTCCTTCCGAGTGTTATGAGGCCCAATCAGCCCCATGCCTCCTCTTCCAGCTCCAGGCGGCTCCTGGCTAGCTTGGGTCTCCTGGCTGGTAGATAACAGCACTCTAGTCCCTGCCTCTATGAGTGTCTGTATGCGAGTTTTCTTCTCATAAGAAATTCAGTCACTGGATTTTGGAATAGACCCGAATTCAGTATGACCTCATCTTACCTCGATCACATCTGCAAAGACCCTATTTCCATCTAAGGCCACATTCACAGGGACTAAGGGTTAAGACTTCAACATAGCTTCCTGGGGACACATTCCCGTCCACTCCAGGAGAAAGAAGTCCCCATGGTAGAGAAGAAGTTCTGTCTTCCTGTTTGCTTTAAAGAGAATCCTTTCATTGCAGGTGATTAAAAAAAACAAAGTGGGCTTCAGGAAAAAATAGCAGCAGTGAGGAAGAGGATGTGCTACTTTCTAGGATGCAAGAAGTGGTGCGTCCGGGATGGTTGGCCCAGGGGCTCCCTGTCCCTTCTCTCTGCGTTTACCTCTGTATTTGCCTATTTGTCTTCATGTTTGGACATCCCGCTCCACATAGCAGCCTCCAGAAACCCTAGACTTATTATTAGAGTTGTGCAGGTGACAGTCACAGAGCAGAGACAGTTTCACTCCCAGCACGTTCAGAAAAAGTCCTCCATTGCCTCCTATTGACCAACATGAGTCACTGGCTGAACAGTCAGATCTGTTGACGGAATGGCCAGGCCTGGTCACAAGAATCTCTCCCCAGCCCTGGCATCTGGAGAATGAGGGGCAGGTCCACATCTAAACCGCAGCATAGAGACTCAGAGTGGAGGTTCCAAAGGCAGCATGCAGACACTGCCGTTAACTGGGGAGGGGGATGCTGATCTCTCAGAGCAAAGCATCCCAGTTCATTGCTCCTCCTGGCTTCGGCTCCCTGCATTTTCCGTTCCCGTGAGTTTTGCTTTCTAGACATTCGAGAAGACTCCTGAGCCAATATTAAGGAACCCCAGAGAATGCTGGGCCATGCTGAAGAGTGGGAGTCGACCCCTTCACAGACAGCCTCTGTGGGGCCACTGCAGAGACCCCGTCCAGTCTGGCTGAGTTCCTGTGAATGCCCCCGCAGCACCAGCACTCTGGGTAGCTGTTCTTTCTCGGACAGCCAGACCCTGAATTTCTCACAGCTGTGTTTCCTGATGTTGAATGGAGCCTGACTCACCAATTATGCTAATGGACTGGGAGCCTGGTGGCTGATGACTGTCTTGTGACTTTCAAAGCTTCCTCCTGGCTCTCCTTTGCTCCCCCTGCAGGCAGAGCATTGCCAGGCTCCTGGGTGAATCTTCTAAGTAGGCAATGTTTTCCAAATGAAAATTCACAGGGCGACCTTTAAAAAAACATGAGTTAAATCATGTCGCCCCTGGCTTAAAACCCTCCAGTAGAGGCCCATAATTCCTGGAATCCTTCATGTGACCAAAAGGACGTATGTGACGTGGAGCTGCCTGCCGCCCACCCTCATGCCCAGCACCTGCTCACTTGCTCCCTGCACTCCAACCCCACTGGTTTCCTTCTGCCCGTTCCTCCGTCAACAGGAGTGCACTCCTGGCTGGACTCGGTGGCTCACACCCGTCATCCCAACACTTTGGGAGGCTGAGGTGGGCTGATCCCCTGAGGTCAGGAGTTCGAGACCAGCCTGGCCAACATGGTGAAACCCCCGTCCATATTAAAAATACAAAAACTAGCCGGGCACAGTGGCAGACGCCGATAATTCCAGCTACTTGGGAGGCTGAGGCAGGAGAATTGCTTGAACCTGGGAGGCGGAAGTTGGAGTGAGCCAAGATCGAGCCACTACACTCTAGCCTGGGTGACAGAGTGATACTCCATCTCAAAAAAATAAAAATAAAAAGCAGCACACTCCCACCTCAAGGTCTCTGCCCTTGTCGCTGCTTCTTTCTGGAACTCTATCCCCCAGGACTCTCAAGGTCTGAACCCTCCCCATCATGCATATCTCAGCTCATACTTCTATTCCTAAGAGAACACATCAGAGCAGCCTCACCCCTCCCATGCCACTTCCTTCCGCTCTGATCATCTCATTTGTTCATAGCTTCTGGAGTGCCCTAGAATCGTTGTCTGCTTTCTAGTTTACTGTGTGTCTTCCCTAGTAGAATGTAAGTTCCAGAGGAGTAAGGAGATAGTCCAATCTATTCCCTGCTGTTTATGACGAGAGGCATTCCTAAAAAGAGTCAGCAATCAATAAACAGTTTTTGGATGAATGGTTGCATGGCTGGATGGTGGTGGATTGGGGATGGATGGAGGTTGATTAGATACATAGATGGATGGTAGACAGTTAAATGGTGGATGGATAAATGGATGGGTGAAGTTGATTAGATGGATAGATGACTGGTGGGTGATGATGGGTGGATGGATGGATGGATGGCCAGGCGAACAGATAATAAATGGCTTACAGAGCATGAGTGATGAAGGCACAACCTGATAAATTTAAGTGAGCCACCTGGTGAGAACCAGGAGACTGCTGCCTGAGGACTGATTTTATATATCCAATTGCTCTGCTATATGGACCTGACACTAGCATCTTTCACTGGGCCAAAGACAAGCCTTCATTGTCTCTGTACTGGTCATTTCAGGGGAGACAAAAATAAATTAGATGCAATTTCTTCCCTCAAGAGACACATAGAAAATAAAACCTCTTCTCATCTCTTTCCATAGCAACCTTGCTGGCTTTCTTTCTAGGCCTAGCCCTCTGTGAATGAAGCATGGTTTAAATGAAACATCCCTTCCTCCCCAGATTCACCTTATTTAATGGAAGCCTTCCTCTGAACCAGGTTTCCGTCAGTCCTATTCCATACAGCTGGTGACTCCAGTCTACTGGCAAGCAGACATTTTCCTGGCTGTTACGTGTTTTCAAGAACAGGGAGGGGGTTTCCTTTTTCCTCTATAGCCCCCCAGTACTCAATACAGGTTTGGGCCTGGGAGTTGAGGCAGACAGTAGTGCCCAATACATTTCCCAGCTGCCTTGCCGTTCAGGTGGGGGCACGCGGCTAACTCTTGGGAATGGCTGTGAATAGTAATGGCAGCTGCCACTTCCAGTGAGAACAGGTAAGAGCCAGTGTGAGCTCTCCACGTGCAATGTTAACACGTGGTACCACATGAGGGAACCTGGAGAGCATCCCTCCCTCATCAGATGCTTTTCAGCAAGAAACGGACCTTTGTTCTGCAATACCACTGGTACGCTGGGTTATTTATTGCCATAGGAACCCGCACCCTGACCTGATGAATATGATACTTATTAATGTATCAGATGCTGCTCAGCTTAGTGAGTGGCTGCATTCCGACAGGCACATCTTCATGTGGAAGCAGGAATTTGGTGAGGTGGTGGTGGTCAGATTCAGGCCAAACTTGGTAACTTTTCCCCTTTTGGGATCTGCCTGACCTGGGCGCCCATGAAGTCTTGGCCTGAAGGGGCAGAACAAATGCATCATCCTGAGAGTGAAGAGGTCTCCCAAGGCCTCACTGTGATTTTTATTAGCAGCTGGAAGAATGCGACTGTCGCCTGCTCTGCTGCTCGCGCTCGTGGCTGGTGTGAGCTCATTAGTGCACTCAGTGTCTGCTTTGCTCTATCTGCAGTGATGCTGCCCAGAAGCCTGGCTTTCCCAGAAGACCACTGTGCCGGCCGGTCCTCCAGCTGCCCTCGCTGCCCTCCTCCCTTCCTGTTCCACACAGATGTGCATTAGTGCAGGAGGGGCTGATCCAGCCCCAAAGAGTCAGGCTCTTCTGGGCTGCACCTTCTTGGGCCTCCCTACAGCTTCCTTGGACACAGCAAGCAGCTTAAGGTCAGGAAACAGCAGGCCGGAGCTCCGTGCCAGCTGCCTCTCCTTCTGAGAGCGGCAGATGCCAGCTGCCTTCCAAGCTCAAACCTCAGCATGGCCTCCGCTGCTCAAAGAAAAGTGGAGGCTGCCAGAAGGCTGCTGTGCTCCTTGTCAGTTTTTGAAGTATTTTAGGATGCTAAGATCTGACTCTGTAATGCAGGCTGGAAACTAACACAAGTCACTCTTGTCTCTGAGCCTCCAGTTCGCCACTGTAATGTGGGGAGAATGTCACTCGGACTAGGCACCCCTTGAAAGGACCTTGCAGCTGGTCACGGTCTGTGTGTACCCCCTAACTTTCCACAATGTATCACTGGCTCTGCCTGAGCCTACCTCTGTGGATCCCAATTCCTGTGGGTTTTTTGGTTACTGCAGCTACTTAAGACACACCCTTTTCTCAGCTGTACCTCCAAAGCTTTTTTTACTCCCCAACTTCCACTTCCATGACCCCAGCTCAGCCCCATGGCTTCAGTCTCTGCCCGCTGCTCCCCTGTGCCAGGCCTCTGCTAGAGCAGGTGAGCCCCACCCCACCAGAAGCCTGGGCCACCTCAGTAAGGTGGCTGGAGTGACCTCACAGGGGCAGCCACAGGACCTCCCCCAAGCAGCAGCCTCTTCTTGGCAGGCATGCAGGAAGAGCTGTTCAAATGAAAACACTCGGCAGAGGTGGCCGTCTCGAATTGGACACAAGGGTCCCTGAGACTCTGTTAGGTGCACTGTCTGGTGAGGACCTGGCTCTACCTTGGCCAGCCCTTGGCCTCCCTGCTAGCCTGGTGGGTCTGCAGAGAAGCTGGAGTTACTTAAGCCCATGGCCTCAAGTCAGCCTTCTCTTGAACTGAGACAGTGTGACCCTGTAACAAAACAGAGCGTGGCCTTCCAGCCTCAAAAAGGGAAGTGAAGGCTACACCCCAAAAAACAGACGAACTCCAGTGAAAACAGATTTTTATCCTTCCCAGCAGGTTGACAGAGGTCCTAGAAGACAAAATCACAAGCACCTTCTTCTATCCCTATTGTTTTAGGAGGACGTAAATCCAAGAATATCTTTAAGTCACCACATTAAGCTAAATATCTCAGTGCATAATTTCCCTTTTCAAAATTTCCATTGCCCCAGGAAAAGGAGCCGCCCCTGTCTACCTTCGGGGTGGGTTTTCTGGGCCACTCTCTCCTGAAGCAGTAGGAGTTTCCTTCCCATTCTCCTCCTTCCCTGGCACCTGCAGTGACTTCAGACACCACAAGAGGTAGACTCTGCTGCTCTCTCAGGTGACTCTGCCCGTTCCTAAGGGGCCTTCTCCCAGCCATGACTGTCACCTGTGATTTACAGGGGAAGATAGTCACTGAACCTGGAGGGGGCCTGGACCAGAGCTCAGGCACCTGCAATTGAGACGACTTCTGGAATTAGATTTTTCTCCTTTGATAAATAAACAAAATCTAAATCCTCCCAGTTTTAAAGAGCCTGGAGGAATGTGCAAAACTCACTGTTGTTCCTTAGGTATTTGAAAATAACTATGGTTAACCACAGTAACAGAAAACCACCTGGGTCCGAGGCCTGGCACATCTCTGCTTCTTCCCTACTTTTGAGATGCTTTAAAGTATATGTCTCCCTGCTCCTCAAATAACTGAGACATAATCAATATGTGCAATTAAAATTTTCCATTTGTTGATAGATAATTGGACAGACAAATAGCCTGAGCTCTAAGTGTCAATATATAGATCTTGGCAGGAGGATAATCTACTACAAGCAGCTGTTAATCATATCATACACCTGCTGGGGAAGCTTTCAGGAACTCTATGCTGGAGAATCACTGGCGACTCCAGTCCATTAGAGAGTCTAGTCTTGACCTTCAGGCTCCAAACATCAAAGGAATTTTATCAGAGTCACATGGCCAGCAAGCGGCAAAGCTACATGTTTTGGGTAACCAGCGATTATTGGGTCGGACACAATACCATCCAACCCCCTTCCTATTACCTTCATAAATTCCCTGGGGCATCACCTCCCCTCCTTGGGTGCATTCTTGATAGAACAGTAAAGGCCAGTGGCTGAGCTCTTTCATGGCCCAGGGACACTCAGACAAATGACCCAGGGACAAAGGAGCAGATAGAACGCGCCCATCCCACCAGGAGCCATTGGCCCAGATGCTCCTGCTCAGGATCGTTCCACAGCATCCGCCTTCCAACCTCCAAAGCCACTTGTTCCCTGTCTATTTCTGCAAGTTCCAGTGGCTTTCTAGCAAATTTTTACTTTAGTGATGAGGTCCATTCCTTGCTTGCAACTAAAGGTCCTATCTGATGAAAGTGGTCTTCTGCTCAGATGCTACCTGATAAGACAAGGACGTCTGTTGTCCCAGTGTGACATCCAGGCCAAAGTCAGCTAGGGAATCTCTGACGCCCTACGCTCTGATAAAACCCCACATCAGAGAGGGTACAAGTCAGGCTTCTAGGGAAAAGAAAATGGAGACATTTCTTTTTATTTTAATAGTTTTTTGTACATTTTGGAAGCGAGGAGACATTTATTTCAGGTGCTAGTTTAGAAAGGAAAGGTCCGTCTCTGGGGCATCCTCCGCCACTGACTCAGGAGCTCATCTAGGGATACCCATGGCTGGTGTGCCACAAGGGATGCGCTTCCTTCCACCAAGATTCTCCCCCAAGGATCATGCCCATCCACAGCCTTGCTCCACCCCAGCACCGCTGGCATTTCAGGGTGGATGATCCTCTGCGGGGGGACTGTCCTGTGCATCACAGGGTGTGTGGCAAGATTTGGAGCCACCCCTGTCCTCCCCCCACTAGAGCCAGTCACCCCTGCCATCGGGACAAAACTGTATCACCACCTCAGTGCCCTAAATCCAGCCCTCAGGGAGGAAGAGAAAATAAAAGGCAGTGGCAGCTGAGCAAGCTCCTTTAGGACTCAGCGGGTGCCGGGCACCTCCCTCTCCATTAGCAGGAACTTGTTCCCAGGTCACTCCAGCTGGAGGGAAGGCAGGGAGGAATCTCCAGCTAAGCAGCAGGGGCCTGGCTAATGCACAGGGGATCATTTTAGTAAATGCCGGGGCGGGGGGGCGGTCATAGGTTCTGGAAACAAGCAGCCGTCTCTGTCACAGGCCCTGGCAGACCACTCCAAAAGCCCAGAGGCAAGGCAGAGAGGCCTGGATTCAGCTTATCTCAGCTGGATATATGTGAGGATCATTATGTGTGCATGTGTGTTTAACACACATACAGATGGCACACATATAAAGCATACATGTGCACGATACATGCATGCATGCATACACACATGTACTTAAATGTTTATAACAAACACATAATACATGCATGCAGAGGTGTATTTACAGACACATCTATACACAGAAAACTCGCAGGTGCATAACATACATCCACACACATATGCATAAATAACACACACATATAACACACACACACACTCCCCTGCATGCACTGGGCAAGCTCTCAAGGTCAGTGATGGGCGAGGAATCTTATCCTGAAACAATAGCGCTGACCTGTAGGATTCTGCATTCCTGATTTAGGGCACTGAGGTGGTGATACAGTTTTGTCCCGATGGCAGGGGTGACTGGCTCTAGTGGGGGGAGGACAGGGGTGGCTCCAAATGCTTTATATGTGTGCCATCTGTATGTGTGTTAAACACACATGCACACATAATGATCCTCACATATATCCAGCTGAGATAAGCTGAATCCAGGCCTCTCTGCCTTGCCTCTGGGCTTTTGGAGTGGTCTAACACACACACACACACACACACACACACACACACACACTCTTTCCTGGGTTCTCTAGGGACGGTGGACCTAGAGCCAGAGAGGCTGTGAGAAAAGCCAGTGGGCTTCATCTCTCATGGGCAAAAGTATAATCTCCATTGCTGCAGCAAAGCCAGTGGGTCCGGAGCAGGAGCTTTGGGGTCACAGGGACACAGATTTGAGCTTGCTGCTGGGGCTAACCCCATGGTACAGAAGATGCAATTCAGTCTCAAAGAGCAGAGGTTTTGAGGGCGGACAGTTGCTGGTTGGAATCTGTGCTCTGCCGCCTCCTCGCTGTGGACGTTTGCTGACTCTCTAGTCATTGATGAGTATTCCCATGTTTACCTCACTCTAATCCTCAATTATTTCCTACGTAAAATGGGAGGACACACATCATCGGGTTGTGAGGAGGCTGCACATTGCCTGGCTGCCTGAAGCGCTCAGTCAACAGGAGTCCTCGCTGTAAATATCACCAGGTTATTCCCTCACAGGTGCCGAGGGGTGGATTACAGCAGTGGACTGGCTTAGCGGTTCCTGAAACCTACTGGAGAGCTTTTACAAAATCCAGGTGGCAAAGCACCCCCACCCCACCGCCCACTTCCGAGATATTTTCAGTTGATCGATCGTGGGCAGGGCCTAGGAGTTTGTATTTGTGAAGCTTCCTCTAGTTGATTCTGATGTACAGCCAGGTTTGGGAAGTGGCCTTCCAACACTAAAATTTTATATTCCAATTCTTTACCTTCACTCTCTGCCCTTTTATCTTCATGCCAGAAACCCCAGCCTCCGTCCCTTCCCGAGCCATTAATAAGCATTTACGACTCCCTGTCATCCTTCCTCCTTCCAGTCCTGATCAATACTTCTCCTCTTAGTATTTGGCACTCCCCTGCATGCACTGGGCAAGCTCTCAAGGTCAGTGATGGGCGAGGAATCTTATCCTGAAACAATAGCGCTGACCTGTAGGATTCTGCATTCCTGAACCAAAGCCATTGAGCGGCAACTAGATTTAAAACAACCCTCTGCTCTGTGTGGGTGGCAGAGTGAGATGGGAGCCACACCCAGTAGAATGCTGTTGCGAAGACCAACGCGGAATGCTGAAGAGGTGTGGCGAGCAAATGAATTCAGAGCAGAGGATGGCTGCTGGCCCCAGACACTGCTGCCACCGATGACGAATGAGCCTCCAGACGCTGGCTGCAAGGAGCCCCGCTCCTGTATGGAGCCTGCGTGTAGTTCCTTAGACAGCTCGCCAAGTGACCCCCAGAAAAAAGGCAAGACTTAGCTCTTCAAAGTACATCAGATAATTTATCTTACAACTGGACCTGTGCATTTTTGCAAGAGATAAAGCATAAGGCTATTTCTTGCAGAGCTTACTGTAGTAGGGAGACACTGGGAACAGCCTAAATGGCCTTCAGTAGGAAGCTAGCTAAGGAGTGCATGGGGTCCTCTGCTTCTGTGGGGTATGACAGCATCTCAGTCCCCATGGACTCAGGACTGGCTTTCAAGGCTGAAAAGGCTGACATGGGCTCTCCAGGCCCTGTGGACCCCATAAGAGCCTCGAAGCTTCAAGGCCAGTGTGGACTCTATTGTCTAGCGGTGTGGAATCTACTGTCTAGCGGTGTGGACTCTCTTGTCTAGTGGTGTGGACTGGGGTAATGAATTGATTACAGCAAGAGCCTCAGTTCTTCTCCCTATGTGCACACCACTTTCTTTTTTTCAGTTTGAAATATTTAGTTGGTAAATAAGGATTACATGTATTCAAAGCATACAATGTGATAATTTGATATTATATATGCATTGTGTAATTATTTTCAATATATCTCTATAACTCTATCAAGCGGGGAGTGTATTTCTCTACATTTTGAATCTCAGCTGACCTTGCCACTTGCCTCAGTTCACAAAATACGATAGATGTAACATTGTGCCAGCTCCAGACCTAAATGTCAAGAACCCTGAATGCTCCTCTGCTCATTCTTTAGAACTTTCTGGCTCCATATCAACAAGCCGAGGTTAGCTTGCTGAGGAATGAGTCATGTAGAGCAATTGCCCTTGTCAAGGCTGCAAACGTAAGACAGCCCTGCCAGCTGATCATGGAAATATCAGTAAACTCAGCCAAGATTTGAGAACTGTGCAGCCAACACAGAGACACACGCATTGGATACATGTTTGTTAACAGTGGGTTTAGTGTTCGTATATTATGTAGCAGGAGATAACTGATACATCAGCACGTATCAGTTATCATCAGTGATACTCCAGGCATGGGGAGATGCAAGCCCAGTGTCTTCAAGCTTTTCAAATTTGCAGGAGAATCAGAGTAAGGCTGTGGTGGTTTCCTAATCTTTATAGAGTCAATGTGGCTTCTTGTTATCACATAGCACTCTGTAGGTTCTATAGTATGAAGGATCTGTGAAGTCTCCCATAAAGTCACCCCAGGCTTCCAGGACCCCCAGATATGCCCCAGGTACAGAAAACTCAGACCTCCTCATCACCAAAATAAGCGTCTCTGACACTCTGATGGTCTCTGGGGAAAAGGCATGGGCAGCTGTGACCCACAGCCAGCAGAACACTGACTATCACTGCAGTTGGCTTTTTCAGTAGAAACATTAAGGTTTACAACGGAAGTCACTGTCATCAGTTTACACTGGTGGTGATACATGGCAAAGACAAGTTAGAATCTGGATGACAATATTCTCTCCATACTGTCCCTCTGGGGCAGAAAACTGAAGTGGCTACCAGAGCCAGGCAGGTAATGAAATGTGTGAGCCATCATACCTGATTGCATCTTCTTCAACACAGAAGCACATTGCTTGCATATTAAACAGGTGCATGAAATCTTTACTTACACAGAGAATGAGCCCCTTGATCATTGTTCTTGGAACCCAAGAAGAATTGGCTCTCCTCTTGACTCTCACATGAGAAATACATGAGCACATACATCATGATATATAGCAACCGCCAATTGGGTTTAGTGTCAGGAGGACAATTAAAATGGGTAGGGACTGAGGAGACGTTTTTCTAAAAGGAATGGCCACCCCTTTAACACCAGGCATGTGGAGATGCAAGCCCAGTGTCTTCAGGCTTTTCAAATTTTCAGGAGAATCAGGAGTTTCGATCTTTATGTGAACCCTTCAGATAGGCAATTCTTAGTATCTATCTAACAAATAAATCATGTTGGGATTGTAGGAAATAATAAATGAATGGGGTTATACTTTCTGACAGTGCAGTTAAAATAAAAATAACAGGAAAACTGAATTGAGTTCTCACAAGCACAATGTTAAGCAAAGAAATGAGACACCAAAGAGCACAGGCTGTATGATTGCATCTGTAGGAAGGTCAACAACAGGCAAAATGATAAACCATGATATGAGTCCAAATACTGGTTACTGTTGAGCTGTTGAGGTGACACTCCCTAGAAAGGGCATGAGAAAGCCTTCAATGAGCACTGCTAATGTCCTATATCTTAATCTGGGTGGTGGTTTCATGGGTGTTACATGTTTAAAAATTTGTAGACTGGGCACAGTGGCTCATGCCCGTAATCCCAGCACTTTTAGAGGCTGAGACAAGCAGATTGCTTAAGCTCAGGAGTTCAAGAGCAGCCTGGGCAACATGGCAAACCCCGTCTCTTCAAAAAATACAAAAGTCAGACGGCTGTGGTGGTGCATGCCTACAGTCCCAACTACTTGAGAAACTAAGGTGGGAGGATTACTTGAGCTCAGGAGGTAGAGACAACAGTGAGCCAAGATCACGGCACTGCACTTCAGCCTGGGTGACAGAGACCGACCCTCTCTCAAAAATGAAAATAAATACACTTTTTTAAACTAAAAATAAAAATATGTAGTTCTGTGCATTTTCCTAAACCTAAATTATAGCTCTGTCAATATAGCATTAATGATAATGAGAGAAACTATAAACAACTTTGTTATAAATATGAAAAAAAAAACAGAAAAATAGGCAAAATGTATTGAGCACTAATAGCGTGCCAAGCACTGATCAAGGATAGTTCCCATATTTCATTCTCACAACTACGCTGTGCTGGCAAATTTTACTATCCCTAGTCTGTAAATGAGAAAATTGAGGTTCATAAAAGCCATGGAACTCCCCAAGTTCATGTTGGTTCGTACACAGCAGATGCAGGCTATGAAATTAGCGTGCCTGGTCCCAGAGCCTGCATTCATAACCCCCGTCCTATGCATACACGTGGTGTGCCTGTACATTCTCACACACACACCCTTGAGGTGACAAACCCAACTTATACCTTTATATGCCTACTACAGAGAGGACCCAATTTAATTTCCTCTTCTTACATTTTTGTTTACAAAGCATTCAGCTGTTCCGGCGAGACTATAACTTCTCAGTGATTTAGAGGAGTTTTCTACAACTGAAAACAATGCATGTTTCCTGTCATTTATATCCGTAGATTAAATATCCTGTATGAAGAGTTATATGAATTACACCTTCTCAATCTGTTAACCAGTCTTGGCGGGTAGTGACCATGTATTTATGATACCAAGGCTGAGCCCAAAACTCACTCAACTTGGTCATCACACGGTAAGGCAGGAGCTGATGAGGTAGATCTGTCCATGGTGCTGATTAACTCACTAGAGAATGAACACGGCTATTCCCGCCCATCCAGATGCAAGCTCTGGTATCATCCCTTGCTCTGAAGAGGAGTATAGGATCAAGATCACTTGAGACAAACTGGATTATATTTTCAAGTCAGCCAGATCAGGGTGACGTTGGTTAAGCTTTTCCAAAAGCTGTACTTGAGGAAAAGGTAGCAAGGCAAGGCTTAAGTAGACCATGAAGAACAGAGGTTGAGGCTTGATTTAAAAAAAAAAAAAATTTTTTTAAGAAAAAGTTCTGGCCGGGCACGGTGGCTCAAGCCTGTAATCCCAGCACTTTGGGAGGCCGAGGCGGGTGGATCACGAGGTCAAGAGATCGAGACCATCCTGGTCAACATGGTGAAACCCCGTCTCTACTAAAAATACAAAAAATTAGC
>CAUYOR010039761.1:0-45352 GCA_963573925.1 Callimico goeldii | reverse complement strand
AGCAGTTCTCCTGCCTCAGCCTCCTGAGTAGCTGGGACTACAGGCACGCACCACCATGCCCAGCTAATTTTTGTATTTGTAGTAGAGACGGTGTTTCACCTTGTTGACCAGGATGGTCTCGATCTCTTGACCTCGTGATCCCCGCCTCAGCCTCCCAAAGTGCTGGGATCATAGGCGTGAGCCACAGTGAAAGATGTTTTACTAAGAAGAAAGGAAGAAATGATATGAGGGAGGAAGAAAGAAGGGAAAAGAAGGAAAAGAAAAAAAGCTGGTGGTAGAACTGTATTCCTATTTCTATGGTACCCAGAAGTTTTAATGCAAAGACTGTGTTCCTGACCTTTTGGGCTACTTTTGACTTTCTGTAAATGTTTTGTTTTTACAGAAATGTCCACTAAAAAGTTAGAAATGCATGTACTATTTGAATATATATAGATACATTGATTTTCTTTCCCCAGAAGACTTCATTACAAACACCTAATGAAAACACATAGACCATATCTTTTTCCTTTCTGTATTCCTAGCATTAAACATAATGCCTACTACAGTGAGGTTCTCAATAGGAATGAATGCATAAATGAATGAATGAATGAACAAGTCAATGAATGAAACAATGTTGCTGGGAGGGCTTGATAGAATTTCTGAACCTCCTGGAGCCACCACAAAATCCGCAGTCTTGAGTTTTGTATTTTCAGGAACAGTTTTATCAGTCATCCTTGGTAAGTTGTGAAATACTGTGGTGCTGATTCATAAAAATAAAACTCTTAAGAGGCAGAGAGAGTCAATCTGATCATTTACATTTAGAATATCAGCATCAGGATTACCAGACTATTAGGGTTAGGTGTTTGTAATGAAGTCTCCTGAGGAAAGAAAATCAATATTTGAAGACAGCTTAATGAAAAAATTCACAGCTCAGCATATGCATATAGGTACCTAGATTTAGCTGAACAAGATAAGGCAAACCTGGGGTGGTAAGGAGACAGAAGATGATGTTAGGGGTTATATCAAAGAAAATAGCTAATCCATGTTAGAATTATTTGGAGCCTAGAACCAACTAATTAGATCACTGTTCTCCAATACTGATGACATTTTATGAATATAGATCTGTGAAAATAAACCAGAGGAGGGTCACAGCAGCACCCTGAGGAGCATACAGCAGGAATTAAGGCTCCCAGTGTGGGCTGGGAACAGGAACTAAACACCAAGGTATTCTAGAAATACTGGCTCCAGTTGTCAGGACAGGAAACAGGCTGAGGTACATTTTGGTTGAGGAGGTGAGAAACAGTATGAGCAGTACCCAAGGGGCCAGGAAGCCATTTAAGGCTTGGGCATCACGTGCAGGACTCTGGTCTGAGAAGGACCCAATTTCTTGATAAGTTAGAGGTATGACCTGGAGTTCTCTAAAAAGGTGATGCTGATTTTGACACAGTGTTGGCATTGTTCAGAATCTGTACTGTTCAATAGAAATATAATGCAAACAGATACGTAATTTTAAATTTTCAAGTGGCTGCATTTAAAAAAGTAAAAAGAAACAGGGGAAGTTAATTTTGATAATATATTTTATTTAACCAATATATCCAAAATATTATCTTGTCAATATGTGACCCTAGGCACATTTCAAGTGCTCAAATGCTATGCCTGACTAGTGGCTACCCAGTGGACACTGCAGCAGTAATCCATGCTAAAGTCAGGAGAACAGGTGATATTTTACTAACTACTATGGGTTTTCAAGGTCACTGAAGGCTTTTCTTACTGTAGCATATCAAATTAGTTATTAGGATTACAATTTACAGTTCAGTTGTCTTAAAGAACATCCTAGGTTTGATTCTGACCTCTGTCCGCTACTAACTAAATTGAGCAAATTACTTAATCTCTTTGAATCTTAGTTTTCTCATCTGTCAAATGAGCAAAATAAGCATCTTCCTAATGGATTCCTAAAAGGTGCTCATCAAATAGCTGGTCCTTTTGATATAATATTACTTCAGACATTACATTTTTCACAGGTTTCTCCTGAGAAATTGTTTAGGTCCAAGTCTCATCTGTTGGTGGCTTTAATTCTTACAACACAACTTTGCTACCTCTAACATCTATCTTTCTTATCATACTCAAACACTAGAGAAGCAGATGCACCAACTCTAACCTCTTCCTTTTCCTCTTACTTCTTTTTAAGTAAAGTATTCAATAGGCCTGCTTCTCTGGCTTAGTGTTTTTGTTTGCTTTCTATTCCTTATTTGTTCCCAACACAAGTAATAGCACCCAACAATGGCTCAGTTCCTTGGCCCTGTGTTTGGATACAGAACCTACAGTAGCTCAGTTTCTGTCCTTCATGAAATTTGTTTAAAATTATCACCTTGAATCGTACAGCCTATTAACGTGTCCCATCTACTGCTTTCCAGCTCCAAATCTTACAGTACTCGGACCTAAAGGAACAGGTCTATAGGTTGACTGGTTTGCTGTGTACACAGTGGAGCATAATAAAACTGTACCACTGGTCTTTCTTCCATAAACTGACATCACTAACAATGTAGCACATCATTTACCATGTTAACCTTTAGTGGTTTCATTATGCATAAGTTTTTTTTGCAACTGGATTACATGTTGAGCACCCCTAATTTGAAAATCCGAAATCTGAAATGCTCCAAAATCTGAAGCTTTTTGAGCACCAACATGATGACACAAGTGGAAAATTCCACAACTGATCTCATGTGAAGGGTCACAGTCAAAACTCAAGAAAACAACACATACTGCATCCCCAAGAGGAAAATAAAATTACCTTTGGAGTAATGAAATATAAATAATGTATTTAGACTTGGGTCCCTTCCCCAAGATATTGCATTATGTATATGTAAATATTCCCAAATCAAAAAAATAAAAATCTGAAATCCTAGACATCTCTGGTCCCAAGCATTTCAGATAAGGGATACTTAACCTTTATATGCTCCTTGAAGGGAGGGATCAGGCTTCAATAAACGGTTAACTTTCCAGGATCACTGTATTCACCCACAATACTGCGCACACAGCAGGGGCTCAAGCAATAACTCTGCCTACTTGGCAGTTTTCTGGTGGGTAGAAACGAGTTTGTAGAAACAAAAGATCTACATGCGTGGACCAGTAGTGTCTGGGGTTCTCAGCAGGAACCATCAAATTCTGCAGCAAGCACATTTCCCTGGCTTACTACCACCACGCCAGCCTTACAGGCAGGCACCTGCGTTTTTCCTAGGTCTGAAGGGACACCTCTATCCAGCAACGGTTACTGGTTGAGTTGGCACAGGAATGGGGTTCGGTGCTATAACCACTCACAACCTAATTCCCATTCCCCAGTCGATTTTCCTAGGAGTGAAAGACCAGCCACTAATCATAGGCCAGCCTTGCCCCCGGATCTGTCTCTGGGCCAAGTGCCCTTTCCATAACACCCTTGCCACTGCATAGGGGACAGATCTCATTTCGGTGTCTTGGAGACTGAAAAGCCCTAAGGTCCCTGGTGGTGATTCTCCAAAAACAGACCTTAAATATTGTAACTTTGGGGGCAGATGAAAGGCTGTCAGGATGAAAACGGAAGGGAATGAGTGGGCGAGAGATGAGCGACCTTATCTTCCGTCTTTCAAAAATTCAACCCACCGCATCAGGCGGCACCTGTTCCCCTCGAGAAAGCCCTGTTCGGGAGCCGAGGTGGGCTGGGCCAAGTCTGGGATGCGCGGAGATGGAGAAAGCTGTAGGGTCCAGCACACGCATCCAGTGCTTACCACTATCACCACTTTGGGGGTGGGGCCCTTAACCTCCCGCTGTACGGTGCCAAACCGCTGGCTGTACATTTTCGAGTCCGCTTTCGGATGGAGACCGCGTCCGCCGCTTTTCCCCCAACCGTAGCGACCTGCGAGACCTGCTTCCGGGACGCAGAAGTCTGGTTGCCATGGTGCTTCTCGCGGGGTAAGGGGGCAGGTAGAGGTGGGCGGGCAGGGCGGAAGTCGTTCTGGTCACCATGGGAGCCGTAGACGCCGGCACTCACGACTTCCTCTTCCAGCCTAGGAGCTGAGCCTGCGCGGTCCTCACCCCACCCCGCGGCCAAACCCCGCCGACCTTGCTCCCTTCCTTTAGGGTTCGTCAGAATGATAGAAAAAACCTCTAGCCCAAGAGAAATAGAACCTCTAATTACGATTCCAGCTGACTTTGCTATTTATATCCTGTGGTGGTCTAAAAGTATGAGACAGGTTAACGAACATTTTGGGGGAATTTTGCACCATCTCTAGGTTAATCTTGATGATGGTAATAATCGCAGGAAAGGCTGGGCGCCCTGTAATCCCAGCACTTTGGGAGACCAAGGAGGGCAGATCACGAGGTCAAGGGATCGAGACCATCCTGGCCAACATGGCAAAAGCCTGTCTCTACTAAAAATGGTGGCGCGCGTCTGTAATCCTAGCTACTCGGGAGGCTGAGGCAGAATTGCTTGAACCCGGGAGGCGGAGGTAGCAGTGAGCCGAGATTGCGCCACTGCACTCCAGCCTGGCGACAGAGCGAGACTCCGTTTCAAAGTCATTATTATCATAGCAGGAAAACTTTACATTTGTGTAGTCCTTTACAATTTCCAACATATTTTCACACAACCTTTAAACCTCACAGATTTTGAGACAAGGTCTCGCTCTGTCGCCCAGCCTGGGGTGCAGTGGCGTAATCATAGCTCCCTGCAGCCTCGTCCTCCTGGGCCTCAGCCTCCAGAGTAATTGGGACTACAAGGCTCGCACCACCACGCCCTGCTAATATAAAAACAAATTTTGTAGCGATAGGGGGTCCCGCTATGTTGCTCAGGCTGGAACTCCTGTTCCTGGGTTCAAGCGATCCTCGCCCCGCCCCCCGCCCCTCCCGCTGGCCTCCCCAAGTGTTGGGATTGCAGGCTGCACCACGCACCGCACCTCACTGGAAATATAAGGCTGAGAACATAGCAAGTATTACTATCCTTATTTTCCAGCTAAGGCACAGTTCAGGGAGCCTAAGTGCCTTGTCAAACCAAATACCAATAATTTAAAAAACACACACACACAAACTAGTAGTTAATAAAATCTTCCTACCTGCCCTGGGCAGATACCAGGGTTTAGACTCAGGATACTCTAGGATGAGGGCAGATCAAATGGACTAGTGGGGCAGTGGTAGGGCCTGATGGAGCCTAATCGTTAAGAGTCTGAGGGTCACAGTGGAACCGGTTCCTGAGAATCAGGATCCAGGCAGAATAGGAAACACACATCAGGGAACCAGGACGGACCTGGAGCACAGCTGGTAACCACAGTCAAAAGCAAGGTGGTAATACCTAAAATCCAATTAATAATGACACTCTGGTACTCCCATTCTAAAGTGGAGGTGAGCATAGAACACTAGAGCACACACAACAAATCAGTACCTGCGTCAGACTGACGTATAATAACCATCAAAATACAACTAATGTGTATACCCTCTTAAGGACATAATTTACAGTAAATCAGCATTCCTTAATCATCTGTAAACCACCCACTTCGGATTTTGTATGTGGAACGTTTCTAAATACGAATTCCATTTTCTGAATTGCTGGTTCAGCTTTTCAGCCACAAAATAATGTCTTTCTTCTCTTTTAATAATTCTGCCATTTTGTGTGTTTTCTTTCTATAAGGCTTCTTCTTTCAATTGCAGTTCAGTAAAATACTCATTTGCATTTACTAAGAGTTTACGTGGCCTGAAACAAAAAAAGAAACAAATTACGTGATCATCTCGGTTTCCTGGAGTGTCCGGAGGGGCGGTTCCTTGATCTTCGAGTCCAACGGGCAGGACCGTCGGTCTGGGCGGAACCACCCCCACCACACATCCCCGGGAAGGAGCCAATGAAAACGCCTTGGGCCTGGAGCAGGGTTTGGGAAAATCGGCTAAGATTCGGGGCCGCCCAGTGGGCATTCCCAAGGTTGTGCAGCCCAGAGGGCCCCGTCGGAATTTCTCTGAGGCGATGGAGTAAACTGACCCTTGGCGACACCTGGCTTCCCTCCAACGTCCTAGGTCGTCGAACCCCGCCCTCACCCCGGGCGAGCTCCGTAATTTAACCCCGGTTCAGTTTTGCCTGTTTTACCACTATTTGAAGAGGGGGACTCAGCTTCCCTCTGGGCCTAGCCCAGATACGGGGTTTGCGCCGGGCGGAAACCACGCCCCAGGGTGGCCAGGCCAGGGGTAATGGGTGACAGACGGTACTTCCATGGCCCCAGTGGGTGACCGCAGCCGGGAACTACGGGCTTTGTCGCCCCAGCGCCCCCTAGCGGGCCCACCAGCAGGTCGAAGGTGTCCGGCCGGTGCTGAGCACCAGGAGCCTCAGCCTTCAGCCAACCCCCATCCCCCGCGGCCTAGGGATGTGAATCGCCCAGGGTCCTTGGACAGAAGTGACTTTGATCTTGCCACCCACTATCCCAGTTTCTCAGAGGCATTCAACACTGTTACCACCATTCCTAAAAGAAACACTAAGCATGTAAGTGGGACAAAAAATTTTTAAAAATAATTTTTAAATAGAACAGCTTAGAGATAGAAACTAAATTATTTCCAATTCCTACTGTGCCCCAAACAAGGTTCACAAAAGGGCTGTCCTCCCAGAATTTCCTGAATTCTATACTTTCAGCATTAAATTCCATGATAAAGTTGGAAATCCATTCACCGTTTGTAATACATATTGATTCATTTAATAAAACTGCATGGGCCATATCTTTTGCATTTCTGTATCCCAGTATTAAGTACAGTGCCTACCACAGGCCAGGTTCTCAATACTTGAATAAACAACACAAAAATAGCCAGGACCAGCAAGTTTTGGGTGGGCTTCATAGAATCTCTGCACTTGCTGGAATCACCATGAAATCCATGGTCTTCAGCTTTGCATATTCAGCAACATAGTTTTACTGAGTTATCCTCAGGTGAGTAGTGAGACCTTTGGGAGCTGATTCATGGTAGGGCGGCTTTGTAATGTGTCACCTTGGCTAGGCTATGTTTCCCAGAACGCTCTTCCAGTAAGATGGGCCACAAGAGACATTCTGCCTGGTAACTGGAGGGCGGAAGTGAAGCAGCAGCATATTGTTTTTACACTTGGAAGGTTGGTGCTATGGCATCAAGCGCTGTTGCAGTTCACACTTGTTGTCATGTATCTGCTGGCTCACCTCGTTGGTGTGGGCAGCAGTCAGGCCTTTAGCCAGGCCTGCAGCTGCTCCACCTTCCCCAGGATCATCCTTGAGCTTCTCTAATTCCTGGGCCAGATGCATATTTAATTCTGTGAGAAAGGACACCAGCTTCTTCTGCAGGACACCCACATCATCGAAGCTGGAGGTGGTGAGAGACTGACATGGGTCCCAGGCCATCCTCGTCGGTTCCAGCTCGTGGTCGTTGGCTCCACTGTGTCCTCGGTCTCCCACATTTTACATCCATCTTCCCTTCCCAAGTGCCTGCCCTGCAGACTTCAAGCTCCAGCATTAGATGCAAGGACAACAGCCTTAGAGACTGTTTAATCAGTTCCCACAATGGCATGCAGTCAGATCCCTATAATAAATCCCTTAAAATACATATATACATAATCTTTATCTTAGTGGTTCTACTCTTCTGACTGTACTCTAACACATACGGTAGGCAGAAGCTTAACTCATGAATCTAAATGCCAAATAAATTTCATATAGACCACTGTCAAAATTACCAGAATACTGGGGTTGGGTGGTTGTTTCCTGGGGAAACAAAGTAGTATCAGTCTATCCAGCCTTGACTAGGGCTGAACTAGTTAGGATGGAATAAAGGAAGGGGGAAGGGAAGGTGGCAGAGGCTGGATTGTATGAGTTAGAACTGGGAAATGGCTAATCCACATCTGAATTACCTAAAGCTGCAAGGCTGGGGCTATGGTAAGGCAAGGGAGGCACACAGGATATAAAGTGTAAGGACGCACTCACTCAGTCCTGGCCATGTAAAGCTGGCTAATGAATTACAGGTCACATCTTTTTGGCACTTTATAAATGAAGAATTGGAGAGAGTGAGGTAGGGCTGAGCCAAGACTGGCCCTTGGGCAGGACTCAAAGCAGGGATTCAGCCTCCTAGAAGACATTCAGCCTGAGGGCAGGAGCCAAGCACAAAGGTCATCAGAGGGTAGGAGCTGCACGTTGTCAGGAAAGATGAACCACGCTAGCAGCTTTAGTTACAAAGACTGCTCTGGCTGAAGAGGGGGGAGTCAGGGTAACAAGCAAAATGGAGAGCAGCCAGTGGAGAGAAATACCCTGTAGGGTTTGAGGAATCCTCTGCAGAACCTGGGGCCTGCAGGAAACCCAGTTTCTGTATGAACAGATGCTCTGACAAGGTGACTCCATCTACATCAGGTCGTGGCACTCCCTAAACCATGCTAGAGGCAGGAATGTAAGGGATTTATTATAGTACTTATAGTAATCTGCTGTGTTTTCAAGGTCAGTGAAAACTCCTGTTTGTGCATACAGGATTATAGGTCACAATTTAGTGGCTTAAAGAACAAGGGCTTTACAAGCTGGGTTTGATTCTGGGCTCTACTAACACCACCTATTTGACATTGGACAAATTAATGAGTCTCTGTTTTCCCAACCACAAAATTGGGCAAAATCAATGTCTTCCCAAAAAGACTGTTTAGAGGATTACATACATTTGGTCCATAGGAGGAACACGCCAAATAGTGGTTCCTTTCCTTTCCTCATTTATTCAATTACATTTTCAATTGCTGTCTCCCTGAGGAAGTGTGTAGAGACACTGCCAGGTCTCATCCAGGAGCCACTTACAATTATTTATGAAGATGGTTTGTTTAGGTTGTTTTGTGGTGGGTTTATTTATGACCTTTCCCCATCCCAGCTCCCCCACCCTTAAAATCCAACTTCTTATCATACTCAGGCTCTTGGGGAGGAGAAGATGCACCAACTTTCTATTCTTTCTCTTCCTTTCCCGCTTACTTCTAGGAGCTCAAAGTACTGTTAGGCCTGCTCCTCTGGTTTGGTGGTAGGTTTTTCCTTCTAGGGTTGATTCACACACAAGCCCTGGCAACCAATCTAGGGTCCAGCCCCTAGTAGATCAGTGTTGTCTCTCATAAAGCCAGTCTGCAAATATCACCTTGAATCCTACAGTCTGTAGAAGCCTCCAGTCTACTGCTTTCTAGCTCCAGGTTTTTTAAGGTCTTTGGACCTAGAGAAGAGGGAGCAGGTCTGTATGTTGAATGAGGTTTGCTATGCGCGAAATGGAGCATTACAAAACCATTTCCTACTATTCTCTGTCCTCCATCCAGTTCCCCTTTATTGTTTTTGTATCTTCTAAAAACTCCCTGAAGGTAGGTATCCTGTGTCTCCAGAAGGGTAAGCTCATTGTCCTCAATGCTGTGCACCCAGAAGGAACTCAATCAGTATTTCTGAAATTGGCCAAGTATATAGATGGAAGGGTTTCCAGCCTGGTGGGCTGATTTGTAGGAGGAAAAGAATCCACGTGCTTAGGCCAATAGTTTATATTGCTAGTGGCTGGGGCTCTATGCAGGGTCTGTCAACCTTCTGCAGGAGGAAGCATTCCCCTATCCTCCCACCATCCTGGTCCTTACAGGCATCTACCCTTTGTCCTATGCCAGGCCTACAGGGACAGTTCTGCATGGCAGCTGAAGTTAATAACTTCAATAGGCTCAGGAAAGGCTCAAGAGATTCAGCCCAAGCCTTTTTATAGAGGCTGCTCCAGGAGTACAGGGCAACCAGAGATCACACAACTATGTGTGATCTCAGCTCACAAAGCCAGCTCAGAACCCAGATCTCCTGCCCTAGCAAGCCCAGCACCATTTCTCTGATACACATTGCTCAATGTCAGGCAACAGCCCACCCAGAGGTCTCCTAGAGGTTCCAAAGGCCTTCAAGACCCTAAATGGTTATTCCCTGAGTAAGAATTTATATATTAAAGCTGACCCCTATAGAAATTTCTTAGGAAAACACAGACCAGACTCCCTATCTTTTTCTTTTAAATCTTATCATACAGTGTCAAGTCTTCCTCCTACCCTCAAAGTATAGTCCTAACCTGGAATGCTATTGGGCTGGATCTCAGGAGAAATCTCTAGGGTCCTACACACACACCCCTCACTGATTGTGATAAGCATAGTGTGTGTGGGCCTTTACCTCCCACCATACCATGCTAAACTGCTGGCTATACTTTCAAAACTCAGGGCCCACATCTGGCCTACACCCACTCCTTCCCCACCCCTCACTGTGTGGGGCACACCTTGGCAACCAGACCGCTGTGTCTCGGAAGCGGGTTCCACCCAGGCTGAAAATCTCCGTGATCTAGAGAAGAATTAACACCATAGGTCAACGTGGTTGGTGGGGCTAAGGCAGGGTCGGGGCAGGGTGGGACATCCCCAGCACTGACCACGGGTGTGCCAGCCCCTCCTGCCTCCTCCTCTGGGGCCAATTTGGAGGCAGAGTCATCCTTGTTCTCCTCCTTGTCCTCCTCAGGGTCAGGTGGCTCTTGCTTCACAGATGGCAGGCCGGGGTCTACTGCCTGGGAAAAGTGGGAAACAGGCAGCTATTAGAAGGGCAGAGTTAGCCTGAGGAAAGTCTCTATCAGCCAACCCCTCACTGTGCTGACATATCCTATTTCCATCACATTTCAACATAGAAATATCATCTCTCTGCTTTTAAACCTTTCCCATTCCTCACTGACCTCTGTTTTTCTGTTAGCTTGGCAGCAAAGCGGGCAAAGCTAGTTGCCTATAGGGGGCAGGGTGTCTGTTAGACAGGTGGGGTAATTCTGCAGAAAGGTCGCAATCAGCACATCTATTGCTCTGCTCAAAAGAACCATCATGGCTCAGCATCACTCTGCTTACAGACCACCCCACTACGGCACCAACAGAACATCCATCAGTGCCCCCACCTTGCTAGGGCAGCCAGGCACCAATACAGGAGAAGTCAGGACAGCTGTGCCTGGTGTCCACTCGTCCTGGGTATCCGCCTTCTCTTGCTTCACCTGGGGTAAGGCCACAACCCAACTCAGGCCAGAGCACTGGGCCTCCTGCGTAAGGGAGGATTGCAGCAGACTTGGTCTCAGCTCCCTGGCATGAGGCTGGGTGGGGCTGGGAAGGGCAGGACAGGGTGGGGCCCTCACCTGCAACAGGGCTTCCGTGGAAGCTGCAACAGGGCCCGGCACCTGCACAGGACTGCTTGCGCCCTCCCGTAAAAACACAAGGTCAGTGCCAGGCGGAGGCAGCACAAAGCCACCACCTGCTTCCTGCTTCGATGGAGCCCGGGTATGGTCTGGTCGGGCTGTGCGTGTAACCAAGGTGGGCTTCAAGGTAGGGCCAAGATGGTGCCGTTGGGCAGAGCTGGGCCTCTTTCGACGACGGTAAGGTGGGGGCGATCCTGTCCCATCCTCAGACTCTGACCAGACACTGGGCAGCAGTCGCTTCTGTAAGAAAAGATGGGGTGCTATGGCTACCTGGTGTCCTGACCAATCACATCCACCCTGCCCGGCTCCACATGCCTGCTAATCTCCCATCAGTCCCAGCACAAAATCTGCTAAATATGAGCCCTTCATCATTGAGCCTGCTAGTCTCCTATTAGCAATACCAATGCCACCTAGACTCATGAAGCCAAGCACAATGTCTGTTAATCCTCAACCAAAGCTACTGCCCCACCCACCCACCTACCATGCCTGCCCACCACTCCCAGGCACTGGGGCGCCTGGCCCAACCTATCCCGTCCATCTGACCCTTCTTCCTGCCCCACCCACCATGGCAAACTGCAGGCATTGGCGCCAACGACACTTCTGGCGCTTCTGGTTGCTGCCCCCGAATTTGGGCTTGTCGCAGCAGAAGTCGCAGCGGCCACAGTCCATCCGCCGTAGGCAGGCTGCACAGGCCCCGCACTTGCGGTTCTGCCGGCGGTTCGTGTAGGGCTGCTGGGGTGAGGGGAATGGGTGGTGCTGTCACTAGGACTAGGAGAGGCCATCCTCAACGCCTATTCCAGTGCTGGTCCTGGTGCTCCTCTAGCCCCATCAGAGGGAGCTACTTGCATACTAGTCTCAGCATCCTGACTCCCTACTAGTCACTCCTCAACATTCACTAGCTCAACACTGGCCACTATCACTGAGCCAGCTGGCCCTTGATACCATTAGGACTGTGGCTGCTCCACTACAGTATCCACTGCTGTATTCCTTAGGCCTCCACTAGCTACCAAGAAAATGTCTCTGACCCCCATTTCCAGCAGCATTTTGGTAACTCTCTATTAGCTCCCATCCTTGTGCCTACTCTATCTGCTCATCCTATGTGAACCCCAGTCACTGTACTAGCTGCTCCTGTTGGTCCCATCACTGTCTGCTAGTCCTACATCAGCCACCAGAGTGTTGGTACATATAACATTAGGCATGTCATTCCACCTGCTGACCCCATATTAGTCCTCCACTATCTACCCATCCCATTCTAGGACCCATTACTGTGCCTTGCTGTTCCCCAATAGGCTCATTCCAGCATCTGTTTCTCTGAAGTTAACCAAGCGTCCTGAGAGTCTAGGCTTATCCAGGTAGGGTGGGGCCACTCACTAGCTCGTCCTCGTCTACACAGTAATAGATGAACTCGGCAGGTGGCGAGGGGGCCAGGGCTCTGGGGTGCTGTAGAGGCAAACGGGGTGGGGTCAGGGCAGGTACTGGGTAAGGTCAGGGTTGTGCCTTCCCCCCACCCACTGGGGCCTCACCGGCTCTGTGGGCTCGGGGGACTGTGATGGTGGAGGTGGAGGCAGTGGTTGGGCACCGGGATGCCGCCTGGCAGTCATCTTGGAGTCACAGCCTCCCCTGCGGCGGCCATGTTTACCCTGGGAGAGACCAGAAAGGGTGGTTTCAGCTTGGTGGTACCAAGCAGACGCAGGACACCTCCCCACTCCCTAAGTGCAGAAAGCATGCATGGGACAGGCAGACAGAGGGTGGGGTAAGGCACTCACAGTAGGGGGAGCCACAGTCAGGGGAGTGCGTCGCTGACATCTCTGATGACGGCGACGCAGGCGGTGAGCAAGGTGCTGGCAGACAGGGGCAGATAGGCGAGGCCAGAAAGGTGAGCATGGGGTTAGGTAGAAAAGAAAGACATGAGGTAGGCAAGGCCAGGTTGGGAGGAAGCAGAGGCAGCAACAATTTTACCAGCAGAATGAGCTCTGTTCCCGCCAGCCTGACTCACCCGTAGGCAACGTCGCTGGACACATTTCCACTGGCGCCTGAGACCAGGGCGGGGAGGGCGAAGGCAGATGCGGCAACGGCCACAGTCCTCTTGGGTCTGACAGCCCCGGCATACTCCACACCCTCGGCTCTGTTGGGGGGGGTGGGAGCGGAGGCATGAAGCATGGGGCCAAGCCCATGAGGGCCAGGGGCCGAGGTGAGCCTTGGGCTCTTTCCACTTGCCCGACTCACCCTTTCCACAATCCGGAGGCAGCGTCTCCGCTCACACTTGCAGAACAGCCCCGATGCCACATCATGGGGCAGCTGCAGGAGGCAGGTGGAGCAGGCCCCACAGTCTTCTGTTACCTGGCAGGCTGCACACTCCCCACAGCCCACACGCTGCCAGGAATGGTTGGGACGGATCACGGGCCTGCTCCAGAAGCACTGGTCCTCCCACGTCTACTGACCCTACATCAGTTCCCGTCATCATTCTAGTCCCCCATTAATCTCATTACTATATCGGAGAATGTCTAGTTAGCCACCATCACTGAGGCCATTAGTATGTCTACTGGTCCCCTGTTAACTTCATCGCTGTGTCTACTGGTACAGTAATGGTAATGGGAATTAATTACCCCATTATTTCCCATTACTGTGTCTGCTGACCTATAGACAGCATCCTATAAAATGACTCTTCATCCTGTGGACCCATCATTATCCCTTCAGATCCTCTACCAGCTCCATCATATCCTGTCCCCACCGTAGAGCTGTGATGAGGAAGCAGGTTGTGCTTACCTTAAACATTCTCTGTTCCCGGTTGAAGGCAATTCTCTGTGCTGTGCGGAGGAAGAAGGAAGAAGAAAAGTGGAAAGTAAGCAACAGACATCTGACTTCACTCACTGCCTGTGCCCTGACTTTCACTATTCAACCTCTACCCATGCTTGCTATCTCCGATATCCAACCTCCAACCATGCCAGTAGCCTCTGTCCTGGCATCCACATTTAACCCCTGGCCTAGCATGACATTGAACCTACTTCAGCTCCTATCTCCCGATGCCCCATCCTCTAGGCGTCACTCACCTCGGCAGTCCTTGCACAATGTTTTGAGTCGCTGTCTTTGGGTGCCATCCCCTGAGAAGCTGATGCCACAGTTCTCACAGCATCTGGGATTGGAAAGACAGGTGTGGGGCTCCAAGAGTACCCCCAATCACAACCCTCACCCATCTGGCTCACCTTAGACAAACACTTACCCAGGAGCAGGGAATGAAGCTGGGACTGTGACAGTGTCAGCCTTGGTCTCATCCTTTGGGGCCTCCTTCCTGACCTCACCACTCTGGGGTCCAACCTGACGTTTCCTGACCTCACCACCCTGGGGTCCAACCTGATGTTTCTGAGTCTTGGATGGTCTGGAAGGCTTCTTTTGCTTCTTGCTGGTGACAGCCACGGAATGGGCCTGGAGAGTCAGGGAAGGAGCAATGTGGATCAGTGAGTGGGTTTTGGGTGGCACAGCCACCCCTACCCAGGCATCTCACGTTGTGAAGTACCTTGGGGGCTGGATAACACAAGATGCCTTGTTTGAAGTCGAAGAGGGTGAGATCACACGCAGGGCCCAGGTATCGAGTCAGCTCGACTTTGCTTCGGATCCTGTCTCCTGTGGGGCTAGGGATGGGCGATGATGGGTTAGCACCTAGGTGGAGCCAATGCCATTTCACCCACACAACCTTCTGACACAGCTGGTAGGATACAGGAGGCAGACTGGAATTGGCCTGTGAACCTTGCCCAGGCCCACCTCAACTAACCTTGAAAGCAAAAAAATTAAATAGCAAGAATATACAAATGCCACAAACAATATAAATGTAATCAGATAAACATGTTTATGACAATTATACTAGTAATACTGAAACTATTTCATGTAAATAAAAATAAATACAAATAGAAACACAAATATATTAAATAACACAAAAATATGTTAACATTAGGTATCAAGTACATAATCTGTACCGTGGGAGGAAGAAGAAAGTGGAAAGTAAGCAACAGACATCTGACTTCACCCACTGCCTGTTTTTTAAAACATATAAACAAATACAACCGCAAACAAATTAAAGTATAAGTAATTGATTTTGGGACCCATGGGTTTCTTGCATTTCTGTATGCCCTGCAAGAAAAGCACTGATTGTTCTTTTTATAAACTATCTTTCCAAGGATGTCTGTAAAGCAAACAACCTTGAAAAATAAGAGATAGGGTCTACTTCCATAGTAAAGGAAAAGCATATTTACTGTCCTAATATTATAAAAAACTTGATTCCCTAAGCTCAGGGTTCTTTTCCTATAATACTAATACAACCCTACATGACTAATTCATGTCATGCTGTAGGAACTGGAATTCAGAAAACTGGCACAAAAATAGTAATACAGTAATCTCCCTTCTCGTGCAGGGGATACATCCCAAGTTCCCCAGTGGATGCCTGAAACCGTGGATAGTACCAAACCCTAATGCAGTATGTACTATGTTTTTTCTATCTGATAACTGAGATGGTTACTAAGAGACTAACAGTCAGGTTGTGTATACAGCATGGATATGGATATGGATATGGATATGGATATGGATAAAGAGATAATTCGCCTCCTGGCCAGGACTGAGAGGGATGGTGTGAGATTTCATCACACTACTCAAAATGGCATGCAACTCAAAACTAATAAATCATTTACTTCTAAAATTTTCCATTTAATATTTTTGGATGGTGGTTGACTGTAGGTAACTAAAGCTATAGAAAATGAAATTGCAGATAAGGGGGGACTACTGTATTCTGGATTCTGCAACTGTTGTAATAAACTGTCTTTCATCTGTGACCCAGGAGTCTTATCTCTCCTACCAGCACCCACCAAATTCTGATAAATTCACTACTATCTTGTCCTAAAAATGAAATCTCAGATCCTTTACAGTTCTTGACAACTGTACTTTTAAATTGAAAGTTTTATACAAGTACATAAATATATGAATAAATTATAACTAAATATAAACAAAAAGTAATTTTTAATTTGACATTTACCTGGAAAAATGGCAACTTAGATTTAAAAAATAAGAAAGAATAAAGAAACTTAATACTTAATGTATCCTAAACACGTGTAAATGCTTATAAACATCTATGCTGACTCTCATTATTTATGGTAGTTATAGTCTACAAAGTTGCAGTGAACACTGAATACAGAACCATTGCTCCTAGAGGAAATTCAGTGTTAGGTTCCTGAGAGCATCTGGTCCATTTTTGTTAACTAAGAATATATAACTTTTGTCTTTTGTGTGTTTCTGTTTAAAGACACATTATTTAACATCTATTTTTTACAACTGATTGTTTGCATGGTCTTTTAATGATTCCAACCAGGAGCTTTGGATGCCGTATGTGTTCTGTAGGTTTGTTTGCCAATATTCTTGTTTAATAAGCCAGTTTTGGCATTGAAAACCACTCTTCTACATAACCCTTTTCCTGTATAACACTTAACAGTATTTTTGAAATTCCAAAGAAGACTCCTAATTGGGAGAACCTGTACTGGATCCAAGTTTAACATTTTTCATGCCATGTCACCTTTTGAAATGTGCAAGTCAGCCAGCACTACCTGATATAACCTTAATATTTTCCTAACCCAGGGTAACGTTAGTTTGGCTTTCCTCAACAATGCTATCCACTACGCATTACTGATCATCATTTCATGAATCCACCAATGTGGCTGCTTTCTCATCTTTTCCACAGCTTCAAGACTATGAATGCTTTCTGTACTTTCTGAAGCAGCCTCATATGCATATTGGCAAATTTCCTTCTTTTTCTGGTTGTACCATATTTTTGATGCGTAACATTGAACTTGCAGCCAATAGCATTGTAACTCATGTATGAAAAAAGGTTTATCTACCTTGCATTTTCTCCATAAGAAACAACACAGCCTTCTCACACTCAGGACACTAAACAGCGCCTCAGCACTACGCTTGGGGACCATTTTAAAAAACAGAATCACCAACAAAAAGTACAAAAATTGGAAAAATGTGACACTAAACACACCATGAAAAGAACACTTACTTGCTTACAATATTAAAGCTAAAACATGTCCAGGCACGGTGGCTCATGCCTGTAATCCCAGCACTTTGAGAGGCAGAGGCAGGTAGATCACCAGAGGTCAGGAGTTCAAGACCAGCCTGACCAACATGGAGAAACCCCATCTCTACTAAAAATACAAAAAATTAGCCTGGCATGGTGGCGCATGCCTGTAATCCTGACTACTCAGGAGGCCGAGGCAGCAGCATCCGTTGAACCCAGGAGGCAGAGGTTGCAGTGAGCTGAGATAGTGCCATTGCACTCCAGCCTGGGCAACAAGAGCAAAACTCTGTCTCAAAAATAATTTTAAAAACTGAAACAAAAAGAGCTCCTTCAGCCTCAGCTAGAAACACAGGCACTGAGTGACAGCTTTTCACTGCTCTGTGCATGTCCTTGAATAATCACAAATGCACTGTGAGTCGTGACTTTTAAATTATAAATAAATTTTAAGTAGATAAAATTGCAAACATAAAATTCGCTAATAATAGCAATGAACTGTATATGCATAATTTAAACTCCATCCATAAATTAAACCACACTATTTGATTTTACCCTAATCAAGTTTTACCCTACCCCGACTCTGCCCACAACCCACCCAGTACCTCTGGTAATAGGTGTCTGAACGTCCGCAGGTAGCCCCTGACTTGCGAAAGACTTCACGGCGCTTCCAGCCAGGGCCCAGGGCTGGGCAGTCCAGCCAGTCCTCAGCCATGGAGGCCACAGGAAGCTGCAGTAGCCTGAAAGGGGGTGGAGGAGATGAGGGAAACTGAGGCTCTAGTAAGGGACAAAACTGCCTCAGGCCACACAAATCACTGGTATCCATTAGTGCTTGCCCAAGACCTAGGATCTGCCATCCCGTTCCTTCCTATTCTGGGTCTAAAAGATCCTCACTCCTCAACCCAAGGGTCCGCATTTCTGATTCTCAGTGTCCTATTTCCTATTCCTCTCTGTCCTTGGACTGACATCCCATCATTTCTCCTCACTGCCAGTCCACAAACTTTTCATCCTTTTCCCTCATTCCCCCCTGTCATTGACCTAAGGTCCTCTATCCCTCTATTTTATCACCCCAAGACCCCCATACTCCCCATCCTCAAGCCCCAAAAAGGCCCATTTCTCTTGCTATCACTACTTGACTTCAGTAGTCTTTCATTCCCCCTTCCTTGACCCAGGAGTTCCTAATTTCCCTCCTTCAGTGTTTTAACCCTTCCATTCCTTCCTTGTCTGATGTCCTCTTATCCAGCTATCTCAGTGTTACAACCTCGACTTCCTCTGCGAGACACAACTGCTCCAACCCATGGCCTGAACAGCCCCTCATCTTTTCCATTCCTCACACTGGAAGCCTCCTATGCCTCCCCTTCCTTAGCCCAAGAGCTCCCCACTTATTTTTCTTTTCCTTCGATGTTCTGACCCACAATTTCTCCCCAGTGTCAGCCCTCAAACCTTCCTGTTTCTCTCCTCTACAGTCAAAAAGTTTCCCTCTTTTCCCCTTCACTGTTCTCATCCTCCGTTCCTCTCATCATCATCTTGAGACCCTAATTTCTCCCCTCAGCATTCCGAACCCTCCCCCATTCTCTGTTCTTGTCCCAGGATCATGCCATCCCTGTTAGTGTTCTGATCTCCTACTGCTCCTCGTCCTCTATATGAGGCCCCCATTCCTCCCTTTCAGCATTCCAACGCCTCCATTTCTCCTGTCATCAGCCTGAGGGCCCCTCATTTCTCCCTCAGAGTTCTGAACCCCTATATCTCTCTCTCTCAACTTCAGATGCCCTGATGTCTCCCTTCAGCATTCTGAACTCCACCATTCCACCCTGTCCTCACCCCAGGATCTCGACACTCCTACCTGTCAGAGTTCTGAGCTCCATTCCTTCCCGTCCTCAGCCTAAATCCCCCCATTTCTCCTCGTCAGTATTCCGACGCCGCCATTCCTCTCCCTCACCGGCCTGAGGGCCCTCCATTCCACCCCGTCAGCGTTCTGAGCCTCAATTCCTTCCCATCCTCCGCCTGAGCGCTCTCCACGTCCAGCCCCAAGGCTGTCTCACCAGTCTGGCACCAGACCGGTATCTTCCGCAGCTCTAGGCCCGCGGACCCAAGGCGAGGGTCCCTCCTGCGCCTGCCGCCTCGCTCTCCTCCCCTTCTTCCTCCTCCGCGGCCGCCTCCTCTGAAGCGGTGGCTGCTGCCTCCGCGGCTGTTCGTTGCTCCCGGAACCGGAAGTCCGCTGCCTGCCTCTCGGGCTCCGCCTCTAGCGATGCACCTGCGCGCTAATGCTTCGACGGCGCGTGCCCTTAATAGGGAGGCTCCTGCGCCTGCGGGCTAGCGCTCCGCAGCTGTGCGCGCGCCCCTGCCGGGAACGAGTTGCAGCTACGTGATGACGTTTAATAGCCGCCCGCGCCCCGTCGAGGGACCAGCAGCCGCGGAGGCCCTTGCTGCCTCTCTGGCGTGCGCATGCGCTCTCCAGTCTAACCTGAGGGAAAATGGTTGGGGAGGGCTTGCGCCTGCGCCCTACGTTTCCTCCCGGGGTCTCCAAAGCGGAGGCAGACGGCGGCGAGAAAGATGGTTCACGCCTGCGTACTCCTTGGCCCAGCCGGCACTGTACTCTCCCACCTCTCGCTGGTGTCGAGCCTGTGCCTCCAGGTCTCTCCGAACATCAACCCCAGGGCTGTCGTGTCCTGCTCCCTCCTCCCCGCTGAACCGCTGCGGGGGCACGCGGGCCGGGGAAGGGGGCGGTGCCGCTGCACCGCAGATAAACTGAGGCACGCTGGAGGGCGCGCCCTTGCGGATCGTCAACGTGGGGCTTGTGGGGAAAAAACGGAGCCTGGCGTCCACAGCGGACGACAGCTCTGCGTGGGAGACGGGAGCACGCGCGGGCAGTGTCACCACACTGAATGCGCGCTACGTAGACCCTATGCCCATGGGAGGCTGGGAATGTGGGTCCCTGGGCTCTTCTGGAGTGCAGGCGCCCCCATCTTATCTGGGAGTTTGGAACAGTTGCAACCGCAGCAATGTGGAGGCTTCCTTAGTTTCTTCAAAATTTTATTAACAAAACCCAGGGAGGGAAAGGAAGGATGAGTGGACTCCGCAGCCCCACCAGGCACTGAACATGGAGACAGGGAAAAACCCTCTGATAAAGGCAGACGGGCGGTCAACCGGTGGCTGGGCACAGGTTGAACCAGAGAAACTGATGAATGGAGGAACGGACACACGGGCACTGGGCGGCTCCCCCATCTGGAATGCAGGGTGTGAGGGGTCCGGGCCAGGAGGCTCAGCGGTCGGCACTGGAGCGCAAGTCGGTAGTGAGGGGGTCGTGCTGGATCGTCTGGTGCAACATCAGGGCCAGCAATCCCGCGCGGTTTGTCATGGCTGTGCGCACATTGCGCTCCTGCTCAAACAGCTCATCCAGCTTGTACCACTGCCAAGGGAGCAGCAGGAGTCCTGAGCAGGCACTCTTGAAGCCCCGACTGCCCTTGGCCACGTCCGGCATGGACGCCTACCATGTGCAGCACCGAAACCACACGCAAACCTACCACACGCACACGCTCCAAGTCCACTTCCGCACGCCGCAGCTTCTCCCAGCAGTAATGGCGATTACACTGGCGCTTGGGCAGGCGGCAGAAGTCACCTGTGAGCTCAAAGACATCACGTACAAGGGGGCACCCGCATACCTCGTCGGCTGGCACCTGCAGTGGGGCCAGGGTGGGGATGAATAGCGGTGATATGGGAGAATAGGAATGGGGGCTCAAGGAGGGAGAAGGGAAAGAATGGAGGTTTCAGGGGATGGTGAGGAGGCATGAAAAGGGAGGAATGAAGGGTGAAGCAGCAGGGAAGGTGAGAGGAAAAAGTGAAGGAAAGGTTAAGGTGAAGAAGGAAGGGATGAATGTGGGACAGTGAGGCAGGGAGGAGGGGCAAAATGGGGGGAGCTGAGGGAAAACCTTACCTTGGGGTCCCGTGAGTGCTCGGGGCACAGCACCTGGAGCCGCTTACAGTATGTTTTACTCTGAGGATTATAGACATCACAGAAGAGTCGTGTGGCCCTGGGGGTTTGGAGTAGAGAGAGGATAGTGGAGGGAGGGAAAAGAGGCCCACCTGTCCTTGCTGGTGCCCATATCCTGCCCCAGCGCCACACACATCCCACTTCTGACCCCTGCCTTAACCCCCCACCTGTCACTCCACATGGTACCTTCACTTACCCTTCAATGCGTGTGGGGTACATGGACCCAAAGGACGTCTGGCTCTCATACTGGAGGGATGAGCACAAATGGAGGGAACTGTGGATGTGCACTGCATGCCCTCCCAAGACACCACCCAGACAACAAATCTGTGCCCCACTGGCCCGCTGATGTCCCCACACGGTCCGCCCCCTCAGTCTGACACCCCAACCTTGGCGTAGCAGCGCTCCATGTGGCGCAAGGCAACACGTGGGTTGATGGGGTGCCCACAGGAAACACAGAAGATCTGCAGGTCTGTGTCATCACTGTCACCCTCATTGCTCTGTATGGGGTGGAAGGAACAGTAAGGATAGGCAGGACAAAGTACTGGGCCCTGCCCAGCTGCTCCCCTGCCTCACCTCCTCATCCTCGCGCACAGCCTGCTGCTTGGCACGCAGAATGATGGCCTCAAGCTCATGGAATCGGCGTTCCATTTCCTGAAGGCGAGTGCGGGCACTCTGTTGCTCTCGGCGAATGCGTTCCAGCAGCTTCTTACCGTGCTCTTCGGCAATGCAAGGACTCTGCTGCCACTGCTGGATGCGCTGGGGGAGGATCTCATAGATGCGGCTACAAGAAAGGTGGCAAGCAACAGAATGAGTGAGGTGGTCAGTAAGTGAGGATGGCAAAATAGATGCACAACTAAATGGCAAATGGAGAAGTAAATAGGTGACTAGTAGAATGGTGGATGGATGGACACATGGGCAGATGGGTGGGTAGGTGGTTGGGTTGAGCGGGTAGTGGCTGTTTGGTGACTGAATGGTGGATAGCTGATTGACTGGTAGACAACAGAAGGCTGTGGTCAGGCCCTACCATGCACTTCCTGACTCCCTTAAACCCCGCAGGAATGGCTCACTTGGCTGCCAGCTTCATGCCACAGTCATCTGAGCAATACTTGGAGCTGGGCTGGGCGGGGCGCACACAGCCGGGCCCCAGGCACTGAGGCAGTGATGCAGGGTCCTTGGCATCGTTCCTCTCTGGGTGTTTCCATTTATCCTTGTGCTTCTGCTTCTGCCGATGCCGCTTGTACCGCTCCTCCTTCTGTGGAGCAAGACAGGTCAGGTCAGGGTGGTCGAAGTCAGCCCCAGACCCCTGTCTCCTGCTCCATTCCAGCCCTTTCTGGCTCTTGCCCCATTCAGCCTCTGAGCTCTGCCTCTCCCTCAACCCCACCCTCTGCCTTTCCACATCCATTTTACCCTCTCCGTCACCTTCTTCTCAGACTTCTTCTCCCGACGCTTCACATGCTTCACTTTCACTGCCCTCTTCCGAAGTGCGGGGTCCAGGAATGGGGACTCTTCTGTGTCGCTCATCCAGGGCTGCAAGCAGGGCATGCACTGACCCACCTGCCCCCCTCATGACAACCCCACCACCTACTCATGTCTCAAATCAGCCTTCCATACCCTCTGTCTCCTCATTAGGGATACTCCCTGCTTCTGTCACCTCCACCCTTCCACCAGGGGATGCTCCTGTCTGCTCACCAGACCGTGGTCATCAAAGGCCCCTGCACAGAAGTCCTGATATAGGTCAGGATCCAGAGGTAGGTCCTCATCTGAGAGTGGCTCAGGCGTGGCTGTAGCCTCAGGAGGCTCCTTGACTGCTGATGACGCCACTGCCCCCTCATCTTCACGGATGCGCCCTAACTTCTGTGACGGCTGTGGCTGCTGTTGGGTGGGCAGTGGCCGGCGGGGCCTTGGCAGGGACTCTGAGGGCGTCACTGGCGAGAGCTGCAGGGCAGAATCTCAGGACTGGCCCTGACCGCCCTGCCCACATGCCCCGCCCTGCCCTGGGGGGCTGGACTCACCGAGGAAGGGAAGTACTTGTACGATTCCTGTGCCGGCAGGAGGAAGGCCCAGGTCAGCCCCAGGTGGATGAAGTGTGGCCTTGCCCTAGCCCAACCCACCTGGCCTGGCCTTGCCTCCCTAGACATACCTCCCCGCTATCCTTCATTACCAGGACATGCTCAGCCCTGCCTGATCCTCACTGACATGCATGACCAACTGGAAACACCTGGCCCCACTCTGTCCACCCAGGGTTAGTGGGGTTTCTGCCAGCCCAGCATACCTGGTCATGCCCCATTCATCTGGACATGACAGGCCTCTTCCCACCTATCTAGTCAGGCCCAATCCCACCTGGCTCATGCCTAGACTTAACTAACCCTGCATGGACCCACCAGCTCTCCCACACCTGACCCTACCCAGCTCTGTCCATGCTCACCCGGGCCCGCAGCTGGCACTGGCGCAGCCGGCATTTCTGCCGGATCTTGTTGGGGCCTCCAAACTTTTTCATGTCCCGACAGAAATCACAGTGACCACAGTCCTCAGTGCGCCGACATGCCTCGCACTCACCACACATGCGGGCTGACCGTTTGATCTGCTGCTGCTGCTGATGATGCTGGAGGAGGGGGCCCAGAACAGAAATCACGGACCCAGGCAGGCCCGACATGGAACCACTTTACACATCCACGCACTTTATACAGCCACTCACCTGGCTGGGTGTGGCCACCAAGGGCTGCGGAGAGGATTTGTGGGGTGAAGCAGAGCCCCGAGCAAGCATGGCCCCAACCCCTGTCCCTGACCCTGCCCGACGCTGCAGGTCTGGATCCGGGACAGGCCTCTTGCGCCCTCCACCCTCATCCCGGGGCTCGCTGCCGTCCCGCTCATTGCCATCCCGCTCCCGTGACTTCTTGTGCCGATAGCGAATCTCTAGCTTGGGGTCCTTCTCTGTGGGGCAGAGAGTAGGGATAGGTGAGCATTGGAGAGCGTGAATGGTCCCAAAACCTCTTTATTCCCCTTCTCTCCCTTACTGTCCCACTTACCTACTCTGCACCTCTGTACACGACAGAGCTGCCCCTTCCCGTGGGATCCTCTATTACCACTCACAATGCAGCCCCTATTCCAGCTCACCACAGACATGTATTACTACTCCCCATTATCCCCCACTGTGGCTCCCCCTCCGCCTCTGAAGCCCCACCTGCCTTCCTTGTCCATGCATGGCCCTCACCTCGGCACTCCCGACAGTACCACTCCCGGATGGCCTTGGCCATCTTCTCAGTGATCCGGATGCAGTCTCCATGGAACCATTCATTGCAATTGTCACACCCGCTGCAGAGGATGGGACAGGTGGCGAATATGTAAAGGGCACAGCCGATCGGCCTTACCCCACCCTGCCAGTGTCAGCCCCGCCCACCTCTCCCGGGCTCACATCATGAAGCAGTTGATGTCCGGTTTGCGACAGATGCAGTAAATGGGCGCATTCTCCCCATTCTCCGACTTGCTGTCCTCCCCAGCATCTGGAGGCTCTGGGTCTGAACCATCACCCTCCTGCGGGACACCCCCATTACGGCTCTTTAAACAGCCCCCACCGTGGCGGCTCACCCCGGCATTACAGCTCAACCACGGTCAGCACGGATCTCCACTATGCCTGCAGATTTCCCATCGGGGCCCCCCAAAAACCTCTCCATCACAGTCCCCACTGACTCCCATCCCTTCCCCTGACATCCCATGACTCGGCTTCATAATTCCCATCACACACCCACAGGCACCCGCTCCCTATGTCTACACTCACTGGCGGGTCATCGAGACCCAACATCGTGGCGCCTCACAGACCCCGCCTAACTCACTCCTTGAACTTCCCATCACGGTTCTCCACGCATCCCTCCCTGTTTACTTCACAGACCGTCCCGGCACCCGCACTCCCAGTCTCAGCTGTCTACGGATCCCTGGCCAGGGACTCTTCCTCATCACGGCTCACCACAGACCGCCCAAAGTGATTCCTCACAACCCCCTTATCCCTCTGCCCAAAGAACCCCCGATCATGGTTTCCCACGGAACTGCCGGGTACCCGGAGTCCCCACTAAACTTCTATTACGGACCCCCACCGTGGCTCACCATAGAATTCCCAGATGGCTCATCATTCTGCCCATAGACTCCCGCCGTTCTGTCCAGACTCTGGTTACCGCTCACCACAGACCCCCGAGTCGGCCGACAGACCCCAAGGTTGCCAACCCCACCGACCTCCGCCGCCGAATCCCTCACTGGACGCGGTACTCACCATATCTCCGCTCCCGGCGCACTCCTTCAGGACCCCGGCCGCGACCCGCGAACCTACACAGACCCCCTCAGCGGCGTCCCAGGCAGTTGCAAAGGCGCCCACAACTACTTCCGCTTCTGGTCACGCCTCCCAGGCAGCGTACTCCTGTTGCGCAGGCCCCGTGAGTCGTCTCCGCCGCAAACCATCAGGCGCCGCCATCTTGATTACGTATCTGTATGGTGGCCGGATCCATACGATCACCGGGAACATGGCTGCGCTCAAGCGTGGCTTTCGCGATGGGACCGCCACCTTGTCAATAGAGTCCGTACGGTGGCTGCTGGTACTGTCTCGACGTACAGGTAACATGGCTGCATCTACTGCGTGACTTCCTCATAGATGCCGTCATCTTGGAATCTGATTCCGTACGTGGGTCGAATTAGTACGGTCCTAGAAGACACATGGCGGCGACCTAATTGCGGAGTCCACAAGGGCGCCGCCATCTTGATGGTTGATTACGTACACTGGCCGCTTGTCAGAGAGATTCACAGGTAAAGCTGCCGCTCCCGAAACACTACCTGGATCAAGTCTTATTCATTCCTCCATTCAGTCTCTTTCTCTATCCACATGCGTTAATGGGGCGTCGACAGGCTATATACCTTCCGCGGTGGAGGAAACCAGTTCTTCTGTCGTCTCCGACTTCACCTGCCACCACTCTTTCCGGGTCTCACTCCTCCCACCTGTCATTCTTCTGCCTGGCCTGGCACGATTCAGCTTCTATTTATTTTATTTTTATTTAAAAACAGTTCTAAAGCTAACATCAAATCTTATTTTAGTTCTGTAAACTGCACAATAAGCCTAAGCACAGTTTACTTACCCATTTCTTTGTTGCTTAGCATTTAGAACATTTTCAAATGTTATTGTAAATAAAGTTGCAACGAACATTCTTAAACATAGATGGGTATGCTCATTCCTGATTATCTCTTGTGAAATGTGATATACAAAACGATGTCACTCTGGTTAAGAGCTGTAAAATGGAGCCGGGAAGCCATTCTAAGGACTCCCCACAAACTTGCAAAAAGGAAAACAAACCCAAACTAAAACACAATAGGAATTTGCCTCGAACCCTTGAATTGGTCCAAACTGCAACGACCACAGCTGGAAACCAGCTATATTTCACCAGCGCTGCGTCTCCTGAACAAAACCAATGAACTATAGACTCATGCCGGCCAGCTGCCTCCAGCAATAATAATTCCTTTAAAAGAATTTGTGTAATCACCCTTAGTTTCCTTTTTATTTTTCTTAAAAACTCCTACTCCCCTTTCTCTCTTTGGAGCACAATCTGACTTCGAGCTGAATCTGGGTCTCCTGAATTGCAGTTCCTATGCCCCAATAAACTCCTGCCTTGCAACTTGGTCTCTTGCCTCTTCTTAGTTGACACTCCTTAGAGATAACATTCTAAAAGTAGAATTACTTTATAATTGACTATAAATATTATAAGACATGTTAAAATTTGTCGGGGGCCATTGGTTTGGACAGTGCTCCTGCAGGAGGCCCCACCAAAATGGAGTCACCCACACTAAAGTTTCATGCCACCAAGTCAAAACTAATTTGTTTATCTGACCTTCCAAGAAATCAGTAGAAAGATGCAGAATAATAGCTAAATCCCCAAATGAGCCACTTTTAGCTTGACAATCCCCTCTGCTTTAACCCTTTTTAAAAACGTAACCTGAAGCAACCTGATGTTAACCAGCTTTTTTAAAAAAATTGTTCTTTTTCCTTGCTCCCACCTTACAAAATTCACTGTTCTGCTATTTCCCAGGGGAAGCTCTCATTCTATTTCGTATAATGGGATCTGCCCCAATTAATGAAGTGCAAGTAAAAGCCATTACGTCTATAACTAAATTTGTTGTAATTTTGTTTCTTGATGGTTGATACATATATTTCTACCAGCAGTGTACAAAGATTCCTATATTAGAGCCTTATTAGGTTATTAGATTAGGGCAAACTTTTGTCGTTGTTGTTGACAAGGAGTCTTTCTCTGTTACCTAGGTTGGAGTGCACTGGGCAATCTCTGCTCATTGCAACCTCTGCCTCCTGGGTTCAAGCGATTATCCTGCCTCAGCTTCCCAAGTAGCTGGGATTACAGGCAGGTGCCACCACACCTGGCTAATTTTTGTATTTTAGTAGAGACAGGGTTTCACCATGTTGGCCAGACTGGTCTCAAATTCCTGACCTCAGGTGATTTGCCCGCCTCAGCCTTCCAAAGTGCTGGGATTACAGGCATGAGCCATCGAGCCTGGCTCACACTTATCACACTCAGGTTCCTAGAGAGGAATCGGTGCACCAGTTTTCTAATCCGGATCTCAAGTGATCCACCCACCTCAACCTCCCAAAGTGTTGGGATTACAGCTGTGAGCCACTGTGCCCAGCCAGTGCAAACTTCTCAATTCATCACCCCGTCAGTAAAAATTTTGTCAGCATCCACAGCCATTTTATCAATGTAAGGCCGATAGCCTTGCTAAGAGCTGGATGAATAACACCCACCACTCTCTATGCCTGATAACAGTTTATCAGGCAGAACACATTACTCAGCATCTGGCTCCTCCATGCGGGCTCCCCTCGCCCACTTCTGCATTCTGCCCCCAGGTCTATATTCAGCACTAGACTAGGCACTCTCAGCACCAAGCTATGCATTTGAACTTCAGCACTAAACTGTGCACTTTCAGCACTAAACTATACATCTGAACCTGTGAAAATTGAAGAAATCCCGCCAAGCCTTACCCAATGGCAGCCCACCTGATACATCCTAGGCCAGCTCCCCTCTAAGCCCCATGAAACCCCCTGCCCTGAGAAATCAAGCACGACTTCTCTGGCCCCCTTTCCTTAGGACCACAGAACCTCACCTGGGAGATAAATAAATTGGCATCCAATTGTTCTTATACTGGCCTCAGTTTCCTCATTTTAAACTCGGCAGTAACCATTACAAGTGGTGCCGAAACCCGGGAAGAGTTGTAAGACCCCCTCCTGGGGGAAACTGACTCCTCCACCTAAAGCCGGACCAGGAAACCACTCTGCCGCGAGGTAAGACTTCTGTCACCCATAGCCTCTCCCGCTGCCTGCTCTGTAGACTCCCTGCCTGTAACCGTGGCCACGTCAGGGACTCCTTACTGTCGTGGGCCCAGGGCCCTGGTTCCATTCTAAAGACCTGAGCATAGAGGAGACGTCCCTACATTCTTGTCTTCTTCCCGTAAGGGGTCTGCCGGGGGTCAGGAACCTGAGGGAGACGTCCCCATCTTCCTGAACCATCTCTGGTGTTCAGCAGTGCAGTCCAGGACACCTTCCACTCATCTCTGCAGTAGCGAGTGAGGTTTAGGTAATAAGAAGCCCGTTTACAGCTCCAGGCCCTACTCAGGACCTAGACCAGACCCCAGCTCTTAGTTCCAAATTAGCCCTTTGGCAAGCTAACTCCCACCTAAGTACTCTTTGTTCCTCCTTTCTTTTCCCAAGTGAGTGTGTGATGAGTGAGTTTATGTGTAGTCCCACGGCCTAACATCTACGGGACTTGAGTGGGCCTCCATCCATGGTTCCACAGGGACGTCATAAGGCATAATGGTGATTCACCTCAGGACCAAAAGTTTTGAGGTGACCAGGCCTGGGAGTTATACGGGTACACCTTAGCCAAGATGCCCCAGAAATATCCCTCCGGGGACATGGCCGGGAAGGCATCAGACTGGTCTCCCATCCGGGGACACCCACCCTTTGTTCGTCAAACCTGTATGTGGTTCTGTCTTTACTGTAAGTTTGCCAACTTCATCAGGCTCCTGCTAGCTGACATTCAGTGGTTTAGGCCTGCCTCAAGGTAGAAGATATCTTACAGTGGGTAACAGACCCCTGGCTACAGGGAACCTTCACTGACTTTTTACCTCTAGAGATAATTCTGTTCTCTTTTTCCTCCTACTTTTCATCTATCACTAAAACCTCACTCTCTGCCTCTCTACCTGTCACTTCCCCTGTCACTAAAACCTCGCTCTCTACCCCTGTTCCTGTCACTTCCTCAAAATCTCCCATGTGACAGATAGCTCTAGCCTTATCTCTCTTTATCTTCTTTCTTTCTCATTGTATTCATTGCAACTTGTAAGCTCTCTCAGCCACCCCCTCCAGGAAAAGAGCTCTTTTGCCCGTGTTGGGTGTAGTACCTCACCCCCACAGTTAACTAGCTAATCATGGGCAACCAGGGATCCCACCCTGACCCTAAGTCGCCGCTAGGGTGCCTACTTTTAACCCTACCCAAGCTTGGCCTTTCAATAAAAAAGAAAACACTGTTCTTCCTCTCCACTGTAGCCTGGCCACAGTATCCCATGGACAAACTGTTCCAAGTGGCCTCCAAAAGGCACGCTTAACTGCAAGGTCCTGACAGATGTAGACAACTTTTGCCAGAGAAACAGGAAGTGGGTAGAGGTTCCCTATATTCAAGCTTTCTGGCACCTCCACTCCCGTCCCAACCTCTGCTCCTCTTGCAGTACCACCCAGGTGCTCCTAGCCAAAGACATTCCTGCTCCACCCTCAGCCCCTTCACCGGCCTCCTCTTCTTCTTTTTCTGACCCCAATCTGGCCAAAGAACTTTCCCTGCCCCCAACTCAACCCAATAATCCCTCACCATATGCAGACCCTCAACCCCCTCCTCCCCCTCCTCCTCTTCCAGTTTCCACCCAATCCCTTCCTCCTCCTTCTCCTCCAATTTTCCCCCAACATCCCCCCTCCTCCTCTTCCAGTTTGCCCCAACATCCTCCCCCTCCTCCTCCTCTTCCAGCTTGCCCCCCACATCCTCCTCCTCCTCCTCTTCCAGCTTGCACCCAATCCCTTCCTGCCCCTCCTCTTCTGAGTCTTGATGTGGCCTCTCCTGTTAGTGCCCACACCCACTCATGTGGCACTCCTGGCATCAGCCATTCCCTCCTTTGTCCTCTCTGTGAGGTGGTTGGAACAGAAGGTGTTGTCCAGGTGCACATCCCCTTCTCCCTTGCCAATCTGTCCACCATTGAGAAATGCCTAGGGTCCTTCTCCACCAATCCTACTGCCTATATCAAAGAATTTAGTTACCTCACTCAGGCATATGACCTAACCTGGCATGACACCTATGTAGTCCTGTCCTCTACCCCTACTCCTGACAAGTGTGGCTGCATCCTTGAGGCAGCCAAAGCACACGCTGATCAGGTACATCTCACTGAGCTTCAAATGCCAGTAAACATAATAACGGTCCCTGCAGCCGAACCTAACTGGGACTATCAAACTGGCCAAGATGGCCACCACCACCAAGAGCAGATGCTACAATGCCTCCTAGCAGGCATGCAAGACGCAGCTCAAAAGGTAGTTAATTATGATAAGCTACGTGAAATAACTCAGGGTCCCACTGAAAACCCAGCTGCCTTCCTTGACCGCCTAACCAATGCTATGGTTCTTCACACCCAAATAGACCCAGACTCCCCTGCCTGGACCACCCTCTTAGCTGCCCATTTTATCTCCCAGTCAGCATCAGACATCAGAAAGAAACTAAAAAACTCAGAAGAAAGACCCCAAACTCCCTTATGAGACCTGGTAAACATGGCATTTAAAGTTTTTAATGGCCGAAAGGAAAAGGCTGAGGCCGTCCGCCAGGCCCATCTGCAGTAACAGGTAAGCCTCCAAACCCAAGCTATTGTAGCAGCCCTGAGGCCGGCAGCTCACCCGGTGCCTGGTGCAAAGAGCTCCTCAAGGTTCCTTCCAAAAGGTCCTCCAGGACCTGCCCAGGCTGCTTCCAAGATCCTGCCCAGGCCCTGTTTCAAGTGTGGCCAAGTAGGACATTAGGCTCGACAGTGCCCCTGTGCGCATCCGCCTTCCGGACCCTGTCCAATCTGCAAGCAAACTGGACACTGGAAAGATGACTGTCTGCTCCAGACTACAGGCTCAACCCGTGCACTTCCATGTGGGGGACAAGCCGGTCCAAAGGATGCAGTCCCTTCGTTTGAACTCCTCAGCCTCATGGATGATTGAAGCAGCCCGGACTCAGGGACCCCCGTCACCCTTGCCGAGCCCAGGGTAATACTACAGGTAACGGGTAAGTCCATTTCTTTCATGGTCGATATGGGGGCTACCTGGTCTATATTGCCTTCCCACTCAGGACCTAGCATACCTTCCCAGGTCTCAGTTGTAGGAATTAACGGGAAGCCCTCCTACCCCAACCAGACCCGTCCCCTAACCTGCAACCTGAAGGGACTCCCATTTACACATTCCTTCCTGATCATACCCTCATGCCCAGTCCCCCTACTAGGACGAGACATCCTCCAGACTCTAGGAGCTACCCTCCAACTCACTAGCCCCCTACAGTCAACCCCATCTTCTACCCATCTCCTAGTACTCGCCTTAACTGGCAACACATCCAGTCACAACCCCTCGCCTCAACCCCCATCTATCCTGAGATAGTTGACCCCTCAGTATGGGATACTTCCAAGCCTATAGTTGCCATACATCGTACGCCTGTTAAAAGATTCCTCAAGGATCCCACCGGTTTTCCCTCCCGTCCTCAATTTCCCGTTTCAAAAACCCACCGCCTGGGTCTGAAACCTATTATTTCTTGACTTCTAACCCGGGGACTCCTCATTCCCACCAACTCCCCCTGCAACACCCCTATCTTGCCGGTCTGAAAGTCTTCCGGCGAATACCGCCTAGTCCAAGATCTGCGCTTAATGAACGAGGCAGTAGTACCCCTCCACCTGGTGGTTCCCAATCCTTACACCTTGTTTTCCCATGTTCCCTCTAACACCTCCCATTTTACAGTCCTTGATCTCAAAGACGCTTTATTCACCCTTCCCCTTCACCCAGACTTTTACTTCCTCTTTGCCTTTACTTGGACTGACCCCGACTCTAACTTGTCACAACAGCTGACCTGGACAATCCTGCCCCAGGGCTTTAGGGACAGCCCCCACATCTTTAGACAAGCACTGGCAGCTGATCTTGCCACTTGCCCCCGTCAGCCCAGCCTCCTCTTACAATATGTAGATGACCTGTTGCTATGCAGCCCCTCTCTTTCCATGTCACAGCAGCACACAGCTACTCTCCTTAATTTTCTTGGGTCTAGGGGTTACTGGATTTCTCCCTCCAAAGCACAGCTGTCAGTTCCTTTGGTCATCTACTTAGGCATCCGTCTTACTCCACAAACTAGGGATTTAACTGTGGAGCACCAGAAGGCATTACTGGCACTACAGCCTCCAGAATCGGCCAATAAAATCCTCTCCTTTTTAGGCTTTGTAGGATTTTTCTGACACTGGGTTCCCAATTTCATCATCCTGGCAAAGCCTCTGTATGTGGCAGCTAAAGATACCCCCATGGGACCTCTCTTCCATCCAGGGGCTGTTAAACAAGCCTTTAAAACCTTACAGACTGCCTTGTCCACAGCACCTCCCCTTCACTTGCCAGATCTTAATCGTCCTTTTCACTTGTTCATGGATGAAAAACAGGGAATATCAGTGGGGGTCTTAACCCAACCCCTAGGCCCTGCATATCCTCCAGTAGCATACTTATCAAAACAGCTTGACCTTACTGTCAGAGGGTGGCAACCTCTGTGGGCCCCAGGAGCGGCTATGGAGCTGACCAAAGAATCTCTAAAGCTCACCTAAGCCAGCCTATTTCAGTGTTCTCTCCTCATCAGCTAACTGACCTTCTCTTTTACAAATCCCTCGCACACCTAGGACCCTCCCATTTACAGGAGTATCATCTACTCTTCATTGAAAATCCTTCAGTCAGCCTTCATCCTTCTTCTCCACTGAACACAGCTACATTGCTTCCTTTTCCATCTCACTCTTACTCCCCAGCCCACTCCTGTCCCTAACTTATAAATACACTTACCAAACCCCAAGAAGGCCTAATCGACCTTCCTCTATCTGACCCAGACCTCACTCTATATGTAGATGGGAGTTCCATAATAACAGCTGAGGGATGGCAAAAGGCAGCCTATGCCGTGGTCACAGACTAAGCCACCCTTGAGGCCCACTGCCTTCCTGATGGAACCACATCACAAAAGGCAGAACTCATTGCCTTAACCCAGGCTCTCACGTTAACACAGGGAAAGTGAGTGAATATCTATACTGATTTGAAGTATGCTTTCCTTATCACCCACTGTCATTCTGCCCTCTGGAAAGAGCGGGGATTTCTTACAACTAAAGGATCCCTCGTAATCAATTCTACTCAAATCTCCAATCTCCTAAAAGCCCTGTCACTGCTCAGGGAAGTTGCTGTTATTCACTGTCGGGGGCACCAGGCCCAACATGACACTGTTTCCTGGGGCAATGCACCAGCAGATGTGGCAGCTAGAGCCTTAACTAGTACCAGACCGACCCCCACCCCCATCCTTTTTCTCACCACGGACATGCCACCAGCTTACACTCTGTCAGAAAAACAAATCCTCCTATTAAAAGGGGGAACTGAGTCTGATCAGGGCTGGATATTACTAAACAGCAGGATCACCCTTACACAGGAGCAGGCTTCCAAAATAATTTATTACATACACCAGTCCTTACATATAGGGCCCAAGGCATTACACCGTTTTGTACAGCCCCTATTTTTCTCACCAGGTTTACAACAGACTATTGAGCAAGTGCACAAAGCCTGTATCACTTGCTCTAAGGTCTTGCCTCAGGGTAGCTTGAAGCCACAGTACCCCACTCACCAGATTTGGGGCTGCTTGCTGGCCCATGACTAGCAAATTGATTTCACCCATATGCCTCCTCATAAGAAACTCTGCAACCTTCTAAGTTTTGTAGATACCTTTTCTGGATGGATCGAGGCCTTCCCTACCCCCCAAGGAAACCACAGACACAGTAGCCTCCCTCTTAATTCAGGAAATCATTCCTTGCTTTGGCCTACCTGTGACCATACAATCAGACAACAGGTTGGCTTTCACTGCTCAAGTAGTCCAGCTGGTTGCTGACTCCCTTAATATCTCCTGGAAGCTACACATCCTGTACCATCCTCAGTCATCGGGTAAGGTCGAACATGCTCATGGCATTTTTAATGCCAAACTCATCATAGAGGTAAAGCTCTCTTGGCCTACACTCCTACCTCTTGCTCTGGCCCGGGTCTGAGCTGCCCCATGGGAACTGACAGGTCTCAGCCCCTTTGAGTTGCTGTACAGTAGGCCCTTCCTGGTTTCTCATAACCTCCCAGTGCAACTACCTACCCTGGCCTCCTACCTTCCCTACCTCTCTCTCCTCCACCATTTACTCAGGGAACATGCTGACCACACTCTTCCTGTGGTCCCAAGCCTGGAGGACTCCCATCCGGCAGTGCCTCTCCAGCCAGGTGACAGCGTTCTCCTCAGGGAACTTAAGCCAGGGTCTCTGCAGCCCAGGTGGTCAGGACCCCACACTGTTATTCTGACCACCCCCACTGCTGCTAAACTCCTGGGTCATGCCCCATGGTATCATGTGTCCTGCCTCAAACTGGCTCCCAAAATGACCAGTGGAGGTTTGAGCCTCTGGGCCCCACTTACCTTCATCTCATGTGTGGTCCCTGCCCATCATTCTCTGAACCTCCAAGTCCTTCTATTCACAATACCTCTAGCCCTTCCTCTTAAGGCAAACCCTTACTATGTCTGGGAGTTTTACCTTCAAGAATCTTGGACAGATGGCCCCACCACTAAAACTTATGACCTTGCCCAAACAGACTGCCAATCTGCAGGTTGCCAGTCAGCCATAACATTTGAATTCTCACTGTCTAAATTCAAAACTATCAGGACTGGCTGTTGAGGGGACACCTTTGCCCTCTGTTTTCTATATCAACAGACCCAAGACTGCTGCCTTACAGGGAGCGAGACCTATGGTGGATGCCCACATGCTGGTTTTGTTATTCACAAAACCTTCAGAACACACACTTCCCCAGCAAGTAATATGCTTTTTCTCAACCAAGGCAAAGTGTCCCTTGTTATCCAGATTCCTGGAACCCCCGCTGGGAAAGAGGTACTGCTGGCAAAATATACACCTAGTTCCAAGATAGCCATAGCAGCAGTACATGGCTAATATATTGGTCCTATACCTGCATTGTGCCAGTAGGGATAGACCGACTTAACTCCTTAAGAATCGCCATCCAACAGAGTGAGGCTGCCTTAACCAACTAAATTAGGCCCCAAAACAACGCTCCCCAACCTTTCTCACGGTTGACACTAGTACGGCAAGGTGCCAGCATGCTGAGCCTAACCAAGGCCACAAATTTCATGACTTGCTTTCTGTGTGCCTCCCTTAACCAACCCCCCATAGCCACAGTTCCCCTCCAAACTGGATTCAGCCTGTCACAATCACCCACGGGACCTGACACCTCCTTAACGAGCATCCTTTTGTTCAAAATACACTCCCAAAATTTCGCTCTCTGCTACAGAAAAACCAGGAGTCTCAGTCTTAGGTGTAACACCATGGTAGGGGTAAAGACCCCCCTTTACACACCCCCAGGGGGGTTCTCCTGGTGCAATGGAACCCTAACCAAAATCATCAAGACATCCTTCCCGTTTCCCTGTGTGCCCATCATCCTAGTTCCAGAGTTAGAAGTGTACGGACAAGCAGAATTCTGGTCCCTCATTGCACCATCCCCTAATCACCAGGACAAACGGGCAGTCTTTCTTCCAATAATAATAGGTCTCTCTCTAGCATCTTCCCTTGCAGCAGCTGGAATAGGGGGTGGTGCCATGGGTTACAGCATCAATACAGCTGCCCAACTAGAAGACAAATTTCGTGTGGCTATTGAAGCATCAGCCACCTCTTTAGCCTTGCTTCAGCAACAACTTACTTCACTGGCACAGGTAACTCTCCAAAACTGATGGGCCCTAGACCTACTAATGGCAGAAAAAGGAGGTACCCGTTTATTTCTTCAGGAGCAGTGCTTCTATTATGTCAATGAAACAGGCCTAGTGGAGGAAAATGTCAACACCCTCTATCGCCTCCAGGAAGACCTCCTAAGGAAGCAAAATAAACAGCTTCCTATTTTAACTAGTGGCTGTCTCCCATACTTGCCTGGCTAGCTCCCATTATCACCCCAATTATTGTGCTTTGGCTATTACTAATGCTAGCCCCTTTTCTTCTTAGGTTTTTACAAGCCCACATGAAAGAAATTTCCAGGGTAGCCATAAACCAGATGTTACTTCACTTGTATGTCCGGATTCCAACCGAGGCACTGTCCAACTGACCTCCCCACTCTGCCCCCTTTCAGCAGGAAGTAGTCAGAAAGAAACAGCACCCTATGTCATCAAAAAGGTCAGGGTGTAAGGCTGATAGCCTTTCTAAGAGCCGGATGAACAACACCCACCCCTCTCTTTGCCTGATAACAGTTCATCAGGCAGAACACATTACTCAGCATCTGGCTCCTCCATGCAGGCTCCCCTTGCCCACTTCTGCATTCTGCCCCAGGTCTATATTCAGCACTAGACTATGCACTCTCAGCACCAAGCTATGCATTTGAACCTCAGCACTAAACTGTGCACTCTCAGCACTAAACTATACATCTGAACCTATGAAAATTGAAGAAATCCCTTTAAGACTTACCCAATGGCAGCCCACCCCATGCATCCTAGGCCAGCCCCCCGCGAACCCCCCGAAAACCCCCGGCCCTGAGAGTCAAACATGACTTGTCTGGCCCCCTTTCCTTGGGACCACAGAACCTCGCCAGGGAGATAAATAAATTGGCATCTGATTGTTCTTATACTGGCCTCAGTTTTCTCATTTTAAACTCGGCAGTAACCATTACAGGATCAGCTTTGTAGATTTCTGCAAGATGAAAATTAAAATTGTCTTAGGAAATTACAAATTATTCATTTATTCAGTGCTGGATTCATTCAATGATTTATATCTGAAGTGTGAGAGAATCGGAGTAAGGCTAAGTGTCCTTGGCAAAATACTGTTATTAGTTTGTCCCAGTTTAATACACAAACTAAATTTAGAATTTCCATTTTTTTTTTTTTAATTTTGAGACTGAGTCTCACTCTGTCACCCATGCTGGAGAGCAGTGGCATGATCTTGGCTCATCACAACCTCTGCCTCCCAGGTTCAAGCAATTCTCCTGCCTTAGCCTCCCGAGTAGCCTGGATTACATCAAGCACCACCACACCTGGCTAATTTTTGTATTTTTAATTTTTTTTTAAAGACAGGGTTTCACCATGTTGGTCAAGCTGGTCTTGAACTCCTGACCTCAGATGATCTGCCCGCCTTGACCTGCAAAGTGCTTGGATTATAGGCGTGAGCCACCACGACCAGCTTGATTTTGTATTTTTAATAGAGGTGGGTTTCTCCATGTTAGTCAGGCTGGCTTCAAACTCCTTGTCTCAAGTGATCCATCCAGCTCAGCTTCCCACAGTGCTGGGATTACAGGTGTGAGCCACTTTGCCTGGCTGAATTTTTATTGATTTTTTTTTTTTTTTGAGACAGACTCTCACTCTGTCACCAGGCACTGGGCTGGAGTCCAGTGGCACAATCCCGGCTCACTGCAACCTCCACCTCCCAGGTTTAGGCAATTTGCCTGCCTCAGCCTCCTGAGTAGCTGGGACTAGAGGTGCAGGCCACCATGCCCAGCTAATTTTTGTACTTTTAGTAGAGACAGTTTCACCACGTTGGTCAGGATGGTCTCGATCTCTTGACTTTGTGATCTGCCTGCCTTGGCCTCCCAAAGTGCTGGGATTACAGGCTTGAGCCACTGTGCCCAGCCTAAATTTCCATTGATTTTTAAGAAGTGTTAATTTGAGTTAATTTTACAGGTTAGTAAACACTACCTCACTTTTTTTTTTCAGTGCTCAGCCCTCTGTTGGAGATTCTGCCTCCCCTGGAACAGATGTCTTCTTGAGCACAATCCCAAGGTGGGTGGCCACTCTGGGTGGGTGTGCACTGGTGGCCTGACAGGGTGTAGGGGAGGCGTATGGCATCCTGTCCTCTGAGAGGGGACTTGGGTGAACTTGGGTTTGGGTGGGGATGTATGTGAAGTGGTATTGGATCCCATGACTAAGAGTCCCTTTCTCCTGGAGGAACAAAAGACCCCTTCCTCCTTGAGGAGCAACCTAGGAATGGGCTCTTTTGGGGACCTTCCCTCAGTGCCACCAGGTCCTGCCCTCTGACCCATCTCTTCAGAAGGCAGTCTTTCCTTGGAGGGGTCAGAGACTCCAGCCCAGGGCTCTAGGGTCACGATGGGAACATCTACCTCAGTCCTGCACTTTGCTTCTCTTGGCCTGATTTCTCCACTGGGAGCTGGGAGTCTAAGCCCTCAAAGGGAGAATCCTCTGAGAGAGGCCCACATGCAGGGGAGCTGGTACAGAGGAGTGTGCACTGGGAGGGGTGACTGGTGAGAGTAGGGGGCAGGGGTGTTGGGAGGGCTGGGGTGTCCTAGTCATCTTTGTCCTTGGAGCCATGTTTGAGGATGTGGGTGAAGACCACCTAGTTGAACTTACCCTTCTTATCATTGGGTGCCTCCCGGTACATTTCATCCACTTCATCTTTGAAGCTGTCACTTATGGTGGTGAGCAGCTCCCAGAGGTGGTCCTCATGGATGAAACCTGAAGTGTCCTGGTTGAAGCAGGCAAATGCATTTTGGATCACATCCTGGAGGTCCCTGCCATTCAGCTTCTCCCCAAACATGGTGAGGAATGTGGTGAAGTTGATGGGCCTTGGGGCCTTGTTTATTATACTCTCCAGGTATTCCTTCTTGGGGTTCTTTCCTGGACAGGCCAGCTTGTCCTTCAGGTCCCCCTTGTGAACAAAGTCTTCACAGTTCTTGTCAATTATGTTGAAAGCCTTCTTAAACTCCTGGATTTGGAACTGGTCAAATATCACGAAGACATTGGATGTGGCCCACTGTGCCCTCTTCATGGTGGTCTTGGCTTTGGCCCACTTGCTGGACATTTTGGCTTCAGGTGGTTGGGGGTCTTCACTGGGTGCTTGGAGCTTTGCTGGTCACAGTACCTTACTTTTTTTTTTGAAAATTATAAGTATTTGAGTTAAAAGAGTTGTGAAATTTTTTGGTTTGACTTTATCTGTTTTTCCCAAGTGAGAATGACCTAGAAGATAAGAACTAGCTACAGAGGAACAAAAAGACTGAGGGTGGGAGTGGGAAGGTAGCAGAGAGAAAAGAAACTGAAATAAGGAGGATGTGGAACAGTGATAGGGACAGTCTGTCCTAATTCTCCTTCTCCTCCTAATAGACTCAGGAAATAATACAGGTGTTCAACAGAACGTGTCTCAGCAGACCCTCAGAAGTATCAACCCAAGTCAGGAGAGAGGGTAGAGGAGAAAACAGACTCAGATTTAGTACCTGGTTAAGCAGAATCATGATTTCCAACTTCACTGCGGCTCACTGAAGCAGTATAGGCTAAGGTGATGCTATGAGAAGAGGTGGCTTGTTCTAAGTGTTTTAAATTTTTTTTTTTTTGAGATGGAGTTTTGCTGTTGTTACCTAGACTGGAGCCATAATCTTGGCTCACCACAACCTCCACCTCCTGGGTTCAAGCAATTCTCCTGCCTCAGCCTCCTGAGTAGCTGGGACTACAGGCGTGCACCACCATACCCAGCTAATTTTTGTATTTTTAGTAGAAACGGGGTTTCACCTTGTTGACCAGGATGGTCTCGATCTCTTGACCTCATGATCCACCCACCTTGGCCTCCCAAAGTGCTGGGATTATAGGCATGAGCCACCGTGCCCGGCAAGTGTTTTAAATTTTATATGACAAGGTAAGCCACATTAAATTACAGAATTTTATGACAGCAAGATTGCCTAATTCAATTCCTGCTCATTTTGAAGATGGGGAAACTGCTAGTTGGTGACAGAGAAATGACTCAAAATATGTGAGAGATGTTTTTACCTTAACTTCAGCTGTCTCTCCTTTTAATTGATAAAATGCTTCTCACTGGCTACTAGAATCAGCTTTATTGAGAATCCCAGAATTGAGTTTACCTAAAACATCATTAGTATTATATGAATTTTCACTTTCTTCCATAAGTATTTATTGGAGTGCCCTTTGGCCAGGGATTAAATCAAAGCCTCTTCCCTCAAGGAGCTTAAGTAGATGGAGTAAATGAATAACTAGCCAATTACAATTTGTAGGCAGCAGTACCTTGAAGAGAAATTGGAGAGTCAGTTCCTAGGATAGCAGAGAGATGGACAACAGACAGAATGTGAGTACAAAAACTGATGTCAGCACGGGGAATGGTGGCTTATGCCTGTAATCCCAGCACTTTGGGAGAGCAAGGTGGACAGGTCACCTGAGGTTAGGAGTTCAAGACCAGCCTGGTCAACATAGTGAAACCCCATCTCTACTGAAAATACAAAAAATTAGCTTGCGTGGTGGTGGGTACCTGTAATCCCAGCTACTTGGGAAGCTGAGGCAGAAGAATCACTTGAACCTGGGAGGCAGAAGTTGCAGTGAGTAGAGATTTGACACTGCTCTTCAGCCTGGGCAACAGTGCGAGACTTCATTATATAAAAAAATAAAAGAGCCGGGTGCAGTGGCTCATGCCTGTAATCCTAGCACTTTGAGGGGCTGAGACAGGCAGATTAAAAGGTCAAGAGTTTGAGACCAACCTGACCAACATGGTAAATACCCATCTTGTGCCTGGCATGGTGGCTCAGGCCTGTAATCCCAGCACTTTGGGAGGCTGAGGTGGGTGGATCACCTGAGGTCAGGAGTTCAAGACCAGCCTGGCCAACATGGTGAAACCTCATCTCTTTTTTAAAAAAATTTTTAAATTAAAAAAAAAAAAAGCAAAGAAAAACCCCCGTCTCTACTAAAAATACAAAAATTGGCTGGGTGTGGTGGTACACACCTATACTCCTAGCTATTCAGGAGGCTGAGGCAAGAGAATTGCTTGAACCCAGGAGGTGGAGGTTGAAGTGAACTGAGATCCTGCTGGTGCACGCCAGCCTGGGCAACAGAGTGAGACTCTGTCTCAAAATAATAACAACAACAAAAAGAAACTGATGTCAGATATCAAATTGGTTTGTCTTGGTTATGTTGATTATTACAATACCTATCATCTTCCTAAACCTTTCTTGTTTTGACATTGTGTATTAATAAATAAATGGTGGTGGGAGAGACTATTCTAGCCAATATCCCCAGTTCTTTTTATTCATAAGTAATCACTTTTTGCCATTTGTGGACTATTGTGCTTTAATGTTATCTGAAGAATAAGAATAATAAAATATTGGCTGGGCACAGTTGCTCATGCTTGTAATCCCAGCCCTCTGGGAGGACAAAGTTGGTAGGTCACCTGAGGTCAGGAGTTGGAGACCAGCCTGGCCAACATGACATAACCCCATCTCTCCTAAAAAGAAAAAATGGAAAATTTAGCTGGGGGTGGTAGTGGGTGCCTGTAATCCCAGCTACTCAAGAGGCTGAGGCAGAATTGCTTGAACCTGGGTGGCAGAGGTTGCAGTGAGCTGAGATTGTGCCACTGCACTCCAGCTTAGTTGATAGAACGAGACTCTGTCTTAAAGAAAGAAAACAAAAAAAGGCTCTCAAAGACAGCAAACAACAAGAAGAGAAAGAAGGGATTTTTTTTTTTTTTTTTTTTTTTGTTTTGAGAAAGAGTCCCACTCTGGAGTGCAGTGGCAAGATCTCAGCTCACTGCAACCTCCACCTCCCGGGTTCAAGTGATTCTCCTGCCTGAGGCTCCTGAGTAGCTGGGATTACAGGTGCTTGCCACCATGCCTGGCTAATTTTTTTGTATTTTTAGTAGAGAAGGGGTTTCATCATCTTGGCCAGGATGGTCTTGATCTCTTGAACTTGTGATCCGCCCACCTCAGCCTCCCAAAGTTCAGGGATTAAAGGTGTGTGCCACCACACCTGGCCTTTTTTTTCTTTTCTTTTTAATTTTTTTCTTTCAAGGATGTCCTAGAATTTTTTTTCCCTTAAGATAGAGTCTCACTTTGTTTCCCAGGCTGGAGTGAAGTGGCACAATCTCATCCCACTGCAGCCTCAGCCTCCTGAGTAGCTTGATTACAGGTGCATGCTACCTCACCCAGCTAATTTTGTATTTTTAGTAGAGATGGGGTTTCACCATGTTAGTTAGTCTGGTCTTGAACTTCTGACCTTGTGCTCCATCTGCCTCGGCTGGAATTATAGATTATTTTTTTTTTTTAGATGGAGTTTTGTTCTTGTTACCCAGGCTGGAGTGCAATGGCATGATCTCTGCTCACTGAAACCTCCACCTCCTGGGTTCAGGCAATTCTCCTGCCTCAGCCTCCTGAGTAGCTGGGATTACAGGCACGCACCACCATGCCCAGCTAATTTTTTTGTATTTTTAGTAGAGACGGGGTTTCACCTTGTTGACCAGGATGGTCTCAATCTCTTGACCTTGTGATCCACCTGCCTCAGCCTCCAAAAGTGCTGGGATTACAGGCATGAGCCACTGTGCCCAGCAGAAAGAGGTTTTTACTAAAAGGAAGAAGATTTAAGGAGAGCATTGTACTGGCAGTGTCCTCCAGGATACCCATGCTTAGTTGTGACATATCTGGGAGACTGCAGACAAGGTTAGTTCACCTACTGAAGCTGCCAGCCTGATACCTACCCTATCTGACCTGAAAGGAAAGGAGTTTAAGATAGGAAAGGTTGAAAGGATTGAAGAGTTGAGTGGGAAAAGGGCATAGGAGATAACCTCAAGTATAAACATTGAGCTGCCTGCCCCAAGGTGAAAATCTAAAATAATATCCACTTGCCCAGCTGAATTACTCCAGGCAAGGTGAAGATGACTACCCCCCACCCCACTAAGAAATGTCTCTTATATGTTGGGTTTGTAGTGAGCTGAGTGTTCTTTCTTCCCCCACCTGGGGATTAGGGATAGCAGAACAGTATTTAATAAATGGAAGACTAAAATGGGGCCAGTAAGTTACATGGTCCTGAGAGAGAAGAGACTCAAAGAGCAGCCCAGTAGTGAAGACACAAACTACCACCCCCACCACTACTCGGGCTTCCATGGAATCTAGGGTACAGATCAGACTACACTGTATTTGTTTCCAAATTAACCAGTTCTTAGTCATTCTACCCAAGCCTGTGCTTTCCTCTGCCCTCCCAATTCTTGGTGGAATTTTATGTCTACTTTTACCTGGTGCAGGTTTTTAAATGTTTCCAAACTGACTAACCCAGTTTCTCTTAACTTCTTCCAGAGAAAAGAAGAAGAAAGAAAACTTCTTTCTTCCCCAATTCTCTTGCCACTTTTACCAAGTTAACTTCACATCCTTACCTCCAGATAAGTTCTTTAGTATAATCTAGTCCTTGGTCTTCCCAATTTTTTTTTTTTTTTTTTGAGACGGAGTTTCGCTCTTGTTGCCCAAGCTGGAGTGCAATGACAAATTCTCGGCTCACCAAAACCTCCACCTCCTGGGTTCAAGCGATTCTTCTGTCTTAGCCTCCCAAGTAGCTGGGATTACAGGCATGTGTCACCATGTCCAGCTAATTTTTTGTGTTTAACAGAGACAGAGTTTCACCATGTTGGCCAGGATGGTCTCGATCTCTTGACCTCATGATCCACCTACCTCGGCCTCTCAAAGTCCTGGGATTGCAGGCGTGAGCCACCGCGCCTGGCCGGTCTTGTTAATTAATCTCCTAAATCTCATTTGATTTTTCTCTTTTTCATACCACTCATAGGTCAAATTCTCCTAATAGAGCTCCATAGTTCATAAGAAACTGTCGTCAATCACGAGCTATAAGGACTATTCTGTCTTCCCTGTCCTCTCTCCCTCCAGGTCACCCCAGCTCTGATCTTTGCCATCACAGTTGCTACAATCGGCTCTTTCCAATTTGGCTACAATACTGGGGTCATCAACGCTCCTGAGATGGTGAGTGCCAGGCCACAAGAATTAGAACCTGGAATAGGGAAGTTATTCCTTTAAGTAGAATTTGAAGAATTTAAAATTAAGGGCGAGGCGCAGTGGCACCTACCTGGGGTCCCAGCTACTCCAGAGGCTGAGGCCTAAAGATCACTTGAGCCCAGGAGTTAAACACCATCCTGGGCAACACAGTTAGTGAGGGTCCCTCCCTCCACTAGGGGAATTTGAGACAATCTTTGTATCTGTCCTGGCCAAGGCTGAAGATGGAGACAATATGGCTGGGAAATCTAGTGCGGTCATTTAATCAAAGCAGAACGCTCACTTATTCCCTGTACCCTGGGAGGGGCTGTTCTTCCCCCACTTTCTCACCCCATAGTGACACACTTCCTATGTCATCCCTTAGGGGTTGGTTATAAAGCAGCTGGGTCCCCTTACCGATGGGCTGGGGTAGACTGTGAGCATCGGTGCTGCCACCTACTGGGATTTTCAGGACAAATAAAAAAATTACTATTCCAGAGAGTTAACATTAACTCCAATGTGTTATTTGCCTCTTCCACTCCCGTCTATTTATTTTCTTGATTCTCTAGGAAGGAAATGATCCCCAATATTTGTGTTTTTTGTTCTCATCCAACTGCAACAGTCTGCCCTCCCACCAACCCTTTTATTTTGCAGATCATAAAGGAATTTGTCAATAACACTTTGAAGAACAAGAAAAATGCCCCTCCTTCTGAGATGTTGCTCACGTCCCTCTGGTCCTTGTCCGTGGCCATATTCTCTGTCGGTGGTATGATTGGCTCCTTTTCCGTCGGACTCTTTGTCAATCGCTTTGGCAGGTATCGACTAGAAACTGGGCAAGGAAGTGGGCTCTACCAGATGCACTGAGGACAAGCATAGAGACTCAGGGCAGGGAGGTGACGATGCCTTTGAATCTGAACACCTTGATTTCTAATCAAGGGAAACCTAGTCCAACGGGCCCTGAATATGACTGCCCTTGCTTGGAGCTCTGCTACCCTCTATAGCTCCCACCTAGCTGTGCAGGAGATGAGCTGTGTGAGTGACTGGCTTTTGCAGCCCAGCTAGGGCT
>CAUYOR010039760.1:0-13599 GCA_963573925.1 Callimico goeldii | reverse complement strand
TTATTTTTGTTGTGTTTTTCTTTGTCTCACATGACATTCCTCCGTGTTTAAATAGCAATACCCGGCAACAAAAAAAAAAAAAAAAAAAAAAAAAAAGCATGGACTCCAGGGCCTGGACATGGCTGAGGACACAAATCCTTTAGTTCACCTTGATGAGCTGGGGAGGCCCAGATGAGTTCCCCATGGCTTTTCTCCATCACATGCACTCACTCCAACCGTCTGTGCCCATAAATTATTATAAATAACATCTCGACCTTGCAGCCCCAAGGATTGTTGTCAGTGGGTGTCTGCAGACAAGCAAATGCACATCCCTGATCTCAGAGATGATTTTTCTTCATTCAGGGAGGGCCTTTTCATCCACCAACTCCAGAATGCAGCCAATAGTAAGGGGAAAATTCATACTCTCCCTTGGTCTCCTCGGGGAGCTGCAGGGCACTCCACGACAGAATTCCAGCCCTCTGGGCATTCAAGACCTGGTTTGTTTTATTTTATTTTATTTTACATTGCATTTTAGGTTTTGGGGTACATGTGCAGAACATGCAAGATAGTTGCATAGGTACACATGTGGCAGTGTGATTTGCTGCCTTCCTCCCCTTCACCCACATCTGGCATTTCTCAAGACCTGGTTTCTAATGGGAGGAATAGCTCAGGCCTAAAGTCCATCTTCTGTCTTCAAAAGCATGACCGCTAGATTTGCTCAACCTCTGAGGACAGATGATCCTTACAAGTGCGATTCGACTTCTTTAAAAAAGCGAGATAGTGAAGACCCAGACAGTGCAACCTGCCTAAAATAATACGGTGAATCGCAGAGGGAATAAGAGGAAAACATCATCCCCAGACTTGCCGCCCAGTTTTTAGGCCAGGAGAATATTTTTCTTTTCTTATTAAAAGAAAGGCACAAGTTAAAAGCAATCCACATAATCCTGTGAAGTGTACTTCACTGAGAATATCGCTCTGTTTAAAAAGCATGAAGTAGTATCTCTAGGAGAAAACTTGCCCATTTTAAATGCATTTATATGGAATAAAATTTGATGGATTTTATAGGTAAAAAAAGATTTTGTACACTCACAGACTAGTTAATTTCTTAATTATTCAGATGGAAATATTTCAACTTTCTATCATAAACAAAACATCATATGTGTAAATAATTTCTTTACCAAATTAACATTAACCTTATAAAAGTACTCAGATACATTAGCCACAAATGGAAGAGAGAAAGCATAGAAACAAAATTGGAAATGAAAAGGGAAAAAGAATGAAAACTTTTGGGTCAGAAGATCATTTTGTACAACTCCCTGCAACTAAACTGGGGTTGACATGAGGTTCTGACTTGAGGAACATTTTTACCCTGATGATATTTTGAATAGAAACATTTAAATCAGAGTCATGAGAGCACTGATGGATTTATTGTGAAATAGTTATTTTCTAGAGTGAATTCTACTAGAAATATAATTCTTGGTCAATTTCCTATACATCAAAATTAAGTGCTTTTCTTTTTTTTTAATTCTTATTTTACTGAAATAATTCTTCTCGAGGCCAACTTTCTTCATTTATATGGAAGGGTTTATCACGAAGATCACTGTCTGAATCCTCAACTAATGTTAAGTTCACCTGTCATTGCTTCCGACATTATACATTTGTCTTTTGTGGCCATTATCCATTGTTTCTATCCAGCCTTATTTTTCTGCCAGCTTTTGAATATCAAAATTTAAGAAGGAAGATTTGCTTTATGCAAATGGTAAAATGAAATAAAAAGCATAAAGTGGTGTCTCTAAGAGAGAACTTGCCCATTTTAAATGCATTTATATGGGTTCACCGTATTGTTGTAGGTAAGTTGCACCATTTGGGTCTTCACTATCTCACCTTTTTAAAGAAGCCAAATCACACTTCCAAGGGTCATCTCCCCACAGAGTGAGATGATGCTTTAAATGTTTCCATTCAAAGTTTCAGTCAATGACAACTTTTACACTGTGTGGTTTTAGTTGTCAGTTTGATTTGTATTAAGTTTTCTCCAAATGTTATTGACTATGAAGTAGAAAAAGGACTTCTGTGAATTTGAAGGTCTGTAACAACATTCCAGGCAAGTTTTCTTTGAGAGAGAGAAAAAGATTAAGATTAAAAGTTGAAGATAGAAGAGAACAGGGAGGTAGCTGGAGAAAAGCAAAGACATACATTGAATTCAAGTCAAAGGAGAGAGAAAGTTTGCAGACGGAGTGAAAAATCTCTACAGCTAAAAGCATAGTCAAGGGGCAGGTTTGCACCTTGGGTGCAAAGATGGAGTCGAAAGAATGCTTTCTGCTTCACTTTTGAGCACTCTGTGATTTGGGAAGCACTTTATTTCCTTAGTTTGTGGGAACATAGTCTCCTGACTTTCTTCCCGGCTTTACTGACACTTCTCACTCTCCTGCAGGCTCCTCTTGTTCTGCCCAGATATTTAATGTTGATTGCTGAATGCCTGGTCCTAGTTTCTCTCCCACTCAGAATATACAGTTCACCGTGGCTGAGCTCATTCACATCCACGACTACAAAGACTGTGAGTTTGCCTTACAAATATCACTCAAATCAGCTGAATTCTCTTCCTCTCTATTGGCATTGCCCTGGTCAGTGTCACCGTGCTCATCACTCACCTAAACTCCTACAGCAGTGTTCTAATGCATAATACCGCCCCCCCCATCTACGTTATCCCCTGTTCACCCATGCCTGCTGATTCTTCAATAGGGGAGCAAAATGATCTTTCAAAACTCCCTTTGGAGCTTGCAATTACACATATATTGAAAAAATATTTGAATAAAAATGTTGAAATGGACAGAAATTATCAAAATGAATGAAAATAGAGACCCAAGAAGCTCAATAAATTCAAGAACAAAAGCCATAAAAAGAACTACTCCCCAAAGTAAGTTCAAATTGCTTTAAACCTCAAAGTTTAAACCTCTGAAGTTCAAAGGGACTTCAAATGTTTAAAGGCAGCCAGCTTTTCTCATCAGCCAGAATTATCTTGTTTCATTTTTACCACTTTCCCAGGACCTCAGTGAAAATTTACCCAACACAAAGAGCACCTTTGTCCCTAACACTACATATAATGGCTTCTTAAATAAATAACAGTATGTCTTGGAAACTGGGAAGTAAGTGTTGGGTTTCAAACAGCTCTCTCTAAAGGTGTGCACAGAGGGGATTAAGGGTGGAAGAGAGAAGTATCAGTGAAACACTGAGGCTGTGAGTCCTGTGAGAGAGACAAGAGACAGGAACCATCCTGCTTGTGTGCTTATTCACCCATCTCAACGTGAGAAACAGCACAGAAGTACCTTTTCCTTCCTCCTTTCTTCATAGTCAAAGAAGATAATGCGTAAGACGTGTTGAGTTTCATCAACGACGTGGTTTGAACTTGAGTGTCTTAAGTATCAGGGGCTGTATCAGGCTCCGTACATGAATTATCAGATTAAATTTCAAAAATAACTCTTTGGGGAGGACACAGTTACCATCTCCATTTACAGGTGAAAAACAGAACCTCAGGAAGCTAACACAACTGGTTAAAGATAACACATCTGAAAGTGTCAACATTTGCATGTCAACATTTGCAGGAAAACCCAGGTCCATCTGACACCAGAGCCTCACCTCTGTGCTCTGGATGTAGGCAGCTTTGAGACCTGCAGCTACAGGTGTGCTATCCGATGCTCTCACGTCTTGTATTTATAGACTTTTCTAGGATATATGAAAATACAAAGTACTACTCTGGAATATTTGGTTAAATTCCATTTGGGTAACAAATTTTTAATAGCAAGCATCCAAGTTCAGCTCCTGAGAAGGAAGGCTGAACACCTCCCAAATTGACCTGTGTGACACCCTTTTCAGACACATACTCCTTCTCCTTCCCGACATTCCACATAGATCTCAAAAGTGGGCGATGGAACCGAAGCCCTGCTCACTGCTGGGCTGAGCATCAGGCAGCATTCTTGAGGAGTGGCCAATTTATTTCCTGACCTGAAGCAAGGATATATTTTTTTTCTCTTCATTTCCTCGGTTTGAACACTCCTAAGAAGAAGAGCGAATCCATATGTTGGTACAATCTCCTCTGGAACAAAGGAACTGCAGCAGATGGGAAGTGTTTGATAGGAAGCTGTTTATCCTTGCCAAACAGCCCCAAAACAAATCGTTAATGGTGGGAGTTTTTCTCTGGCATGTTCAATAATGACTCCACATCCCAAGTGATCTGCGCCACTCTCTCGTCCACACAACTGGCACCACACCCTTCTGTAGCTAAGGGTTTCATGCCTTCTCCCTCCTGGCTTCTGCCTTATCAAAACCTGATCTCGGAAAAAGAAACTCTGCTCCCAGTTAATTAGTCTAAAAATTTTTAAATGTAATTGCCCCTTTTCCTCTTTGAATTAGGCAATTCGGTTTCCTCTTTGAGTCAGGTTTGGTAAAAAGTTTTGTCTCCTGTGTAAATAATTTAGCTGTATGCTAATTGGAGGAGCTACCAAGTGTACCCACAGTGGTCACTTACGGCATTCAATAAGGGTCTCCTTTTTCCACTCCCTTAGTGATTAAGCGGTGAGGGAATCAGAGGTGACTCACATGAGGCCTTACTCTACATCTCAGTATACTTATGAAATGACCTGGCAACCACAGAGAGACCCATGGTCCACAACAGCGCATCTCCAGAGCCTGGGACAGAGCTGAAAGCATGCAGAGCCTCCATACCTGGTCAGAGGAACTGAACTCCTGGCCCCTAAAAAACCCTATACATAGCAAAGGAGAGGCACAGACGGGAGGTAACCTCTTCTTAGAAACAGTAAAATGATGTGCAAAGAGGCAGAGACATTCTACTAAACTCCATTTATTTTTCTCATATTTGAGGGAAAAAACACACATCCAGAAACCATTTCCTGAAAATTAAGGCCTGGACCCAAGTGGAGATGAAAATGTTTTTTATTCCAACTGACCCTATTGCTGTGTTCACAAGGACAGAACCACGTGATTGCTCTGGGATCCCTGGACACACAAGTGGGGAGGTCGGAGAGTTTGGGGAAAAGGAGGTGAGAGGTTATGAGGGGCATGGGGTGGACTTCTCTGGGGGCTATTAACTCTGCGTCATTGGCAGCAGAGGGGCTCAGGTCACGCGGAGAAGTGGCTAGAGGAAGGTGCTTACACCCCAGACTCTGGAGAGCCAGTCGTTACACTCAGCGATTCTTTCTTTCTGTATTATTTGGTCTCTCGGTTAGATTGTGAAGGGGGAAGGGTGGTGTGCTGTGAGGGAAGTCTGGGAAATGTCTGTCAGCTCACACAGCTTTCTCCTGCGGTTTTCCCTGAGGGCTGGGCCAACACCTGGGTCCACAATTTCTGGACTTCTTGGGAAGCGGTGAATTCTTAGTCTCTGTCTTTAGCTGTTTGTGATTAATAAGCCCTTAATCACAAGACAGTATTCGAAATGTGTTCAAATATTAACTGACCTTCAGAACCTACTATGATCACTTGTATCTGACTGAGGAGGAAATCAGAGCCTAGAGACATAAGCCAACTTCCCAAGACACAGCACTAGCTAATGGGGAGCTGGGATTCAAACTCGAGTCCACACTGTAGCCGCCATGCTGTGCTGCCGTTCTCGGCGTTGGACCGTCGATGTCCCTGCCCACCAGGCAAGACTTCTACCCCCTCTGTTCACCTCCACCAAGAAAAAAGCTTTTGTTCCTCTGTGCCCACGGGCAGAGAGTTAGTCCATTTGAATGTATTTCCAAGCAGATCAGTCAGAACAGTCTAGTTTCCACTACAGGCATGACCCCAAACTCCAGTGACTTGCAACTCACTAGCTAGCCAACACGCTAACCTAATTAAACCATGAGACAGAAAAGCCACCCCCAAGGGCATTGCTGGTATTGGGCAGTATGTGGCAGAAGCAGTCAGTCCCCCACCTCTGTTCCCTCAGCCTGCCCTGTTCCCTTCCACGTGGACAGCCTTCTGCTGCAGGTGCTCACAACCACCCCCCTGAAGACAGTTGTTAGCCAGAAGTGTGCCCATCCACGGCACGAGGCAGGCCAGGATGCCATGGAGTTAACACCGTGAAAGCCACCCTAAGCCAAAGGCAAGTGGGAGGTGGTAGTCCAGTCCCCAGGTTCCTGGTCCTCTCAGGCGAGCTGCTCACAGCTTCTCCACGGGGCTGAGTTCCCATTGTCCACCATGGAAACCTGTTCACAAACGTGCCCTATAGCTGCTTCTTCCTGGTGTCCACAGTGGACCGTGAGGTCCCACAGTCCCATGACATGCCCTCCTCTCCGGTGCCAGACTTCCCTGCCTGGTTGGTAGAGGAGAGTAGATCATCCTGGACCTTCAAACTGCTTGTGCAGCCCGCATGTGGCTATGGTTATGACACAGTGAGGGACAGTTCAGTAGAATGTCTCTGAACATCCAGAACACGACTGACCCTGGAGCTTGTTCTCCCTGAGCCTGTAAACCTATGAGTTTGGATCTGGGTCTTTCGTTCTGCAACATGCAGGATAATTTCCCAGAAACTGGCAAGAAGGCTTTTTACGCAACTCAATCTTCACGTCAGTGTTCAGGAGAGCTCCGTGATAAACAAATGGCACATGCCACAGTTCTTCTCATACTCTATCTTTATCTGGCCTAGACCCAGTGGCTGTGGGGCGGCCACATTTCCCCTGGTGAGCATGACAGTTTTTCCTAACATTTGCTGTGGGCAGAGCTGGTGGGCAGCCCACCACCTCTGTCCAGGACCAGCAGATTTGGCATATAAGCAGCACCGAGATTTGGGCTTTTTCTCCCTTGGAAAAAAAAAATATATCACAATTAAAAATCTACTAATGCCAGGAATGATTGCAGATTTTTTTTCCACAGCCCTTGGCCTGATGAGTGATCTAGCTGTGGCTTCCCTGACCTGACCTCAAGAAAGATGCAACCCTTCTGCCTGACTCCAAAGCTTCCTTTTCTCCCACAGCTCTCACCCACGGCTTCCCTAACTCCCAAGGCTTCCCCTAAGCTGTGGGGGACCTGAGCAGTGAGTCATCAGTGATCTGAACTGTCTCATCTCCTGCTGTGTTTGGGGCCCTCCCTCTGTCTCTGAAGACTGTTATCGACAACCCAGAAATTAAGCCCTTTCCCCTACGCCTTATGTTTTCTAACATCACATAGCAAAGAGCTACATGGCAGCATTGGAGCCCAAATACCACTTAATCTTAAGGATCAGTTGTCAACCTCTAAGTGTCATTTGGAACATCACATAGAACAACAACAAGATGTGCTCGTTCTTTTCCACGGAGAGGGTTCCTTGCACAGGACTCCTCTTCCTCAGTGTTCATTATGAAGCATGTTTAAAAAAGCGTTTTCAGGGGTCCATAAATAGACTGAATACTTTTATTTGTGTACTTTTTATTTTTATTTTTTTTTTGGAGAGGGAGGTCTTGCTATATTGTCCAGGCTGGTCTTGAACTCCTGACCTCAAGGAATACTTCTGCCTCTGCCTCCCAAAGTGCTGGGATTACAGGCGCTAGCCACCATGCCTAGCCTGAATATTTTTTTTTTAATTGAAGATTTTACTTTTATAACTTTGGCATGTTTAAAAAATAATATAGTTGTAAAGTTTTGTTCTTTCTCCCATTGAGAGATAGAGTCTATTTCTCCCTGGAAGCTAAACTTGGTCACCCCACTTGTTTTGGCCAATAAGTCACTAGCAAATATGGCATGAGCAGTAGCTGGAGAAGGGTTGACCCTTAGGGTTTGTCTTCTCTTGCTGACTCTGGAACTCAGCAGCCATGGGAAGAAGGCAGGGCTAGTCAGCTAGAAGCTGGACTTAAGCCATCCCAGCCAACTGTCAAACACGTGAGTGAGGCCCTCCATGATCCAGTGACCACAGCCGCACGAGAGGGCCGTGGCAAGTCTAGTAGAAGGACTGCCCAGCTGTGCTCAGCCTGAATCACCAGTCCACAGAATGACGAGCCAATGAGTAAATGTTGCTTTAAATCACTGCGCTTTTGGAGGTTAGTTTCCTACTTAGTAAAGCCTGAGGTGACGATAGCATAATGCAATGAATGTCGGCATCTCCTGGAGCACGTGTATAACGACCTTATGCTGACACAGTCACACGCTCCCCATGTACGTGTCTGAGATTGTGTCACAATTTTATTAATTGCATTCAATTTGCTTACAAACTAATGAGAAAAGAGCAGTGTACCTAACACATTTGTTCCAAGTGAGGTAAATGAAGTCCCAGCCCTTTATGTAAACAGTGTAAGAGGTAAAATGGGGACACTGGGAGAACTGGTGAAGAAGTCAGTCATAACCAGGCACACAATTTTTCCACAAATCATAAATGCATCACATGAATACAATTTTGTCCATGTGGTTTTATGAGGAACTTGAGCCATTAAGTATAAGGAATTTGTACCTATGCTTCTTTTTTCACATGTTCATGTGCTTAAATAACAGGATAATAAATGTATATTTATATAACATTAAAGTGCAAGTAATTTAACCCTTTTTGGGAGTCAGCAAGCATTCTTCCTTTGAGAACAGTTCATGCACGAGTCAAGACTGAAGAACACTGCTATGCTGTGTAAGAGTAACTCAGGAAGAGACCGTGGCCAGAGGCTCCCATGGAAGGGAATAGGACCTGGGCTTGGGCAGCTGGGTTTCATGTTTATGTTGGGTCTTTCTTGATTTCTCAGTGACTTGTAAAGTTTGAGATGCAAACTCTGCTACATAAACCCATATTATCATTTACTAATGAACACATCCATAATAACCTTCAAAACAACCAGTTATTCAACCTCTACTAGATTAAAAAGTCCCCACAAATCCGGCATCTTCTCCCTTCACCTCACAGTTTAAAACTGGCTTGCCTCGTGTATGAGCCTTGGCCTGCAAGTCCCCACCTTCAAAGCGTCCATGACACACCAGTCCCTTAGCCATCCCTGGAGGCTTCTCCACTGACTTGGCCCAGTTCCCCCAGCCTCCAGCAGGCTTCTCTCCTTCCTCCATGGTCAGCCTCTTGTCTGAGTCTCAAAGCAGTTCTGAAGGTTCCTCTCCAGTTCTGAAGGTTCTACCTCTTCTTGAGGATGGGGTGTCCCCCTCTAACAATCCGAAGTCCATTTCGAGACCACTCCCTGATCCCATGCCCTTCTCTGTGATTAGAGGCTACCCGTGGTCCAGGTCTTCCTGACAGCTCACTCAGTTGGGCCATCCCCGGTGAGCACAAGACTCTTCTGCTTCCCAGGGCCCCTTCTAGTCTTTGATCTGCTATCACTCACAACCCTGGACATGGGGCCACGTTGCTTGTGTGCCAATTTTACATCGCATTTTGGGCTAATCCACTGTTTTTTACCGCATGCTTTAGATTTCCTTGAGTGAGGGCCCCAAAGTCATGGATATAAAAAGAACCAATGAGATCTGTCTCCCAATATTAATCACTGTTCAAACAAAGTCGAGACCACCTCCCCTCCCAGAGTAGTCACATCTAGTGTCCAACTTGGACCTAGACTTGACCACTCCTGCTTCCAATGGGTACTGGAAGCACCTTCCTCCTCTAGGCCCTACTTAGTAACCAACCCATCAGAGGCAGAGTGACCATGGGGTAAGACCCCTTCGGGTGTGGAAGGGGATATAAATAATGACGCTATGATGACAGGTACAAATGAACACATAAGGTCGTCTAGGATATTTGTCAGTGTCTTCGTATCAGCATCTTAGCAAGAGCTCTAGAAAATGCATCAGTTATTTTTGTGATCAAGAGGAAATTTATACACAGTAAAATGCACATTACTTTAGTGTACAATTCAGTGACTTTTGACAAATACACACACCTGTGGAGCCAATACCCCATCAAGACAAACCATCTCCATCCTCCAGAGAGTTCCTTTATGTCCCTTCCACCTAATCTCTCCCTGGGGCAACCACAGTTCTGAATTGTATCAGCCTCTTCTAAGATATTCTCAGGCTTTCTAGATCTTCTATTTTCATCGACTTTTAATTCAATCCTGTTGTGATCATAAACAGGCTCTACAATATTTCACTCAAAGTGTTTATTTTGACTTATTTCATGGCCCAGCATAGGACCCTTCTTGGAAAAGAAAAAGAAACACATGCATTTAAAAGCAATGCATTCTGCAGTGATTAGATGGAATTTTCTATGAATGCTGACTGATTCAGGTGGTTGGAAAGTGTTTTTCAAAGAATCCATATCCTTACTGAGATTGTGTCTATTTCTTCCAGTCTGTCACACGTTGCTCATAAGAAGAGCAGCTGTTTTGAAGTTTCAGGTTCCCGAGTGAGTCAACCAACAACATTTCCATTCCCTGTCCTTATATTTATTTACCTTAGGCTGTGGATTCGTGCAAGATGTTAGTCATATCTCCATCTGGAAGGTATATGGAAAGACATCCAGCACTCAGAACTCCTAAATTCTAGACCACCTATTTACACAGGCAGTCCTGTAAAATGAGCAATGATGCCCAAATCTTGCTATTGACTCCTTCTCCCCCCAGTGGTCCTTCCAAGGGAATGATTCACGCAAGGATCCACAGCCAATGGGCAATGGGAACAGCACTGGGTCAGGAGAGCTGGGGCTGGCAATCTTCCCCAGACCCGTGAGATTCCAGGATACCTCCATTGACATCAAGTTAGAGGATGTGGCTTAGGAGAGGTGCCCCCACCTCACACCCAGTGTCTGTAGAGGAGACCTGAAGTCCACCTGACCAACTGGGAGGCAGAATCAAGCAAGGGACCCTCATCTAAGCCACCTGATGTGCTTGACTCCCAAGATAGGAAGGCAGAGGAGTGAGGTGAGGGGGCCGGCCCACCCCTACTGACTCATCCTGTCTGACTCAATATGGGCTTCTGTAACAAATACCATAGGCTGGGTGGCTTAAACAACAGAAATTTACTTCTCATGGTTCTGGAAGTTGTATCAAGATGCCAACAGTCAGTTCCTGGTGAGGGCCTTATTCCTGGCGTGCAGACAGATGCCCTCTTTCTGTATGCTCACAGGGCAGAGAGAGACAGAGGGTTCATGCTCTCTCTTCCCATATGAGCACCAATCCCAAGAGGACTTCACCCTCATGACCTAATTAACCCCAAAAAAACCCATGTCCAAACACAATCATATTGAAGATGGGGTGTTCAACATGTAAATCTGGGGGAACACAAACATACCATCCATAGTACCTCATGATACAACAAATGTGTTCAGAGAGAGTCGGGATCTGACCTGGTAGTTGACCCCCTCCAGTTAAAGAGGAGCTAGTGAGGGAACATAGAGGGAGAATACTTCCTTTCTCCCACTCCCAGGCCTCAACATCTCCAATGAGGAGACAGAGCCAGAACTTACTGCCTCCATGGGCCGGGAGAGAAATGTGGAGAAAGGAAGAGAAAGGTTAACTTTTTCTGGTGACCCCCATACTCCTGATTCTGGTCTCTTGCCACCCATTGGGCTCAACAACAGCTGGTCAGAAGGCTACTACTGAACTTCCTTACGGAAGAGTCCACATCACCGTATCAGACCAGACCTGCTCCCATCTGAGGGGCAACTAGTCCACTGTCCTCAGAACCTTTTGAAATAAGTCAAAGTAAGATATTAATTAAGTCTATGTCCAAATCATACTCCAAGTCAGAATTCTATTCATTTTCTCTTTCTCTGCCACGTCCTTCAGCATATACTTGGTACACTGTGCCCTGCTTCACGCCCTCTCAGCCCACCTCTTAGTCATCCTCTGGGGTGTCTCTCCCCCTCCACAGCTACATCATGTTTATTTGGCTTTCTGCCACAGGGCTAAGGTGTAGCTGCCTGGCATTCACCTTTGCCTCAACCTAGAAGTGCAGTTGAGTTAACATCCCCAGGAGGAAACCTTGATCCATAGGGAATGAGAGTTGATGCATAATACTCCCTAGTCATCTATCCAGCAGACAATTCTGAGGCCCATTCTAATGGCTTCTCAAAAGAATCTGGTTAGATCAAACCCTAGTGACCAACTTAGTGATCTCACCGGTATGAGTTTCCCCTCCTTCCCTGGTTAACTCTATCCTGCTATCTATGATTGCTACCTGGGAGCACATCTCTGATCTAACTACTTACATGCAAACCTTGCCTTAGCTCTGTTTTCTGAGAGGGACTCAGATTAAGATATACAGTGATGTCAAATAATCATAATACAATAAGAAATGTTCCCAATTGGAGTAATCTGAGCCTTCTCATATTATTCTTCTCTGGAAAACAAAACCCAAATAAAATATCCTTCACTTTATAGATTAAAAAGCAAAGGAAGTCTGGAATTCTCTCTTCTCTGTTGTTGCTGCACAGGAGACTCACTTAGGGAAGAATGTGAATTTTCTCTTTAGCAGATTTATTCTAAACCATCATCCAGTAGAATGGGTATGATTTTGTTAACAACTCCAGTGTCTAATTAATCTGACATTTCTGCGTTAGTTACTTCATGTTTTCTTTAAATAGAAAAATAAATTATAACAGTTACCGCTAAAGTGCACTCATTCCCTCCTCTGCATTCCCTCCCTCTCTACAAGTAACCAATTTCTGAAGTTGTTGTGTATTCTACCCGTAAGTAAATACTTTACATGTAAAAGATAAGAGTAGCAATGAAAGGTTTTTTCAGGAAACAGGATGAGACATTATTATGTGTTTACTTTTTCTAAGTTTCAGAGTCCAAAATAACAAATATGGAAACAATACTATGAATGTTAACTATTTCATTACTACAAATACTAAAATTCAATATGCATATTGAATATTTCAAAATGTGAAACCATGGAACAAATAGTAAACCCTCAGGATTTATAATTGTGCAGCAACATCATTTCTCCCAAGAAAGGATAGTCTTTTATTGTTTTGCCTGCTATAAATACTAGCAGAGATATATGATTATTAGAAGAAATAAGACAGACATGAAATGAAGAATAAAAAGCATCTCGATTTGAGCCTTTCTCGGAGGTCAGTTGTCCACAATCCAACTCAGCAGGAAAAAACATGCCACCGAGAGGTTGGTTGTGGATACCACGCCCCCCAGGTCCTTCCAGAACTAAAAATCATGCTCTCTTTTTCAGATACTGCCAGGTGGAATAGAATTTGAGACTACTTTCTACCAACTTTTTGATGTAGCCAAAATCTTTCAGAACTGAGGTTTGTTTGTGTTATTGTTATTTAACACTGAGTCTGTATTTTTGGGAAAGAAATATTACAAACCAACCAACCAACCAACCAACCAACCAAAGATAAAACCTGTCAGCAAGAACTATGTCACCCCAGCAATGCCATATGATTTGTACATAAACTATAAATTTTGTGAAATGAATCTTACCTGGAACGAAAAGTCTGCCTTCCTAAGACTCTCATACTAGGCTTGGCCAAAAAGATATAACAATGATGGCAGGGTGCAGTGGCTCAAGCCTGTAATCCCACCACTTTGGGAGGCTGAGGCAGGTGGATCACAAGGTCAAGAGATCGAGACCATCCTGGTCAACATGGTGAAACTCCGTCTCTACTAAAAATACAAAAATTAGCTGGGCATGGTGGTGCGTGCCTGTAGTCCCAGCTACTCAGGAGGCTGAGGCAGGAGAATTGCCTGAACCCAGGAGGCGGAGGTTGCA